>MUZC01004680.1:257648-269402 GCA_002072015.1 Radix auricularia | reverse complement strand
ATTCCTACCTACCCCTACAAACATAAATTCCTACCTACCCCTACAAACATACATTCCTACCTACCCTATCAAACATAAATTCCTACCTACCCCAACAAACATACATTCCTACCTACCCCTACAAACATACATTCCTACCTACCCCTACAAACATAAACTCCTACCTACCCCTACAAACATAAATTCCTACCTACCACAACAAACATAAATTCCAACCAATCACTAACATGCAATCCTACTAACCTCCATGAGTACTACCAAAGTATTCCTTCATCACAAAAGAGCATGCTTCTTTGACCCTGTTGTAGTTCAGAACGCTGTCGTAACTACTGTTACTACTCCACAGGGAAGGTGGGGGCTCCTGGACAGATGAAACCGCATCAGTTTTAGGGGTTTCTGCTGCAAAGTAGAAATTGTAGGCATCAAACAACACGTTTTAATGGTAATGATCAAAGTAGAAATTATAGGCATCAAACAACTAGTTTAATGGTAATTATCAAAGTAGAAATTGTAGGCATCAAACAACTAATTTATTGGTAATGATCAAAGTAGAAATTATAAGCATCAAATGACAAGTTGTAAATGAACAGAGAACTTTAAAAGTTATTAAAAATATTTTCTTTAAATTTCAGTTTTTTGTGTTTTTATAGATGAGTAAAGTCTAACACAAATAAATTGTAAAATGACCAACCGAAATTTAACTTTTGTCCACTGTTGGAAGCAATGTCAACAATTATTCTCTGTGACTTAACGGTCCAGCCATTTAAATCCTTCACAGCATTGACAGCTTCTTCTTGGGATGTGAATCGAACAAACCTAAATTTTGATTCAAGATTTTAAAAATCTTTGGTTTTCAAGGAGTAAACAAATGACAAAAATCTAAAAATATAATCTGAGAATTATTGTGTCTGGTTAAAAGCCAATCTTTGTAAGTGTCTCTGAGCCAATCTTTTAAAGTGTCTCTGTGGCAAAGTGAAGCATGAAATTTATTCAATCTTCTTAACTCACAAATCCCTGAGGCATGTTTTCTTAATATGTATAATGTAGCATTACTCCTTCTGACATGTTGTCTAAACCCCTTCATACTATATCACATCATTACTTTGGTGAGACCTTATAGAAGTGTTGTCTAAATACTAAATACCCTTCATACTATATCACATCATTACTATGGTGAGACTTTATAGAGGTGTTGTCTAAATACCCTTCATACTATATCACATCATTACTATGGTGAGACCTTATATTGTTGTCTAAATACCCTTCATACTATATCACATCATTACTTTGGTGAGACCTTATAGAAGTGTTGTCTAAACACCCTTCATACTATATCACATCATTACTATGGTGAGACTTTATAGAGGTGTTGTCTAAATACCCTTCATACTATATCACATCATTACTTTGGTGAGACCTTATAGAAGTGTTGTCTAAATACCCTTCATACTTCGTGCGGCCCCGGGCCGAAATGAATGCGGCTCTTTGCCTCTTATCATTATTTTGTATACTGTAGCTCTTTGCCAAGTTTGGATTTTGTTTTAGATACATCGTCTTTCGATACTCATTGCTATGTCACAAGTTAGTGGAAAGGGAAACCTCTCTCAAGGTGTAAGTTCTGAGTTCTTTCTAGATTCTAGGAAAAGTGCTTCAAAGTGACTTCCGTCACTTCTGGGAAAACCCCTCTGAAAGTCAATGTTCCTTAATGAGTTCGGGGAAACCCCTCCTTTAGGTCGAGTCCCTGCATCTCCCAACCTTTTTAAAAGAATGTTTTATAAATAAAGAGGCTCAGTCTTTTCCCGGACGCGAGCTAGTGCAGTTTAAAGTTCTTTTCTTTAAGGGCAGGTTAAACCCCTAAAATCTTAATTATGTGTTAAAATCAAAGCACCGGTCCATTCTGACTGACACTCATGTAAAGGAACTGCTACAACTGAATACAAACCTGATTTGCAGAAGTTTACTGAAAACAAAAGATGCCAGAAATCCCATTGAGATTATCATCCCATCACTCCAACAAGTTAACAAAAAAACACCTGACTGAGCATGTTACATTATGTGTTTAATATATTATTGTTAAAATTATATGCTTTTGTGTGGTGTGGCTCTCTGACTCTCACAGTTTAAAATTTTGGCTCTTTTTGTCGAACTCGTTCGCCACCCCTGCTATATCACATCATTCCTATGGTGAGACTTTATAGAGGTGTTGTCTAAATACCCTTCATACTATATCACATCATTACTATGGGTGAGACCTTATATTGTTGTCTAAATACCCTTCATACTATTTCACATCATTACTATGGTGAGACTTTATAGAAGTGGTGTCTAAATACCCTTCATACTATATCACATCATTACTATGGTGAGGCCTTATAGAAGTGTTGTAAGAAATATTAGAATACAGTCAGTTTTAATCTTTTTATTATCTTATTTCCCTATCATCACTAAGATGATGAGGATGAGTTATATACTATATACTATTTATAACAATCAGAATATTTATTTTAAATTAATAAATAGACACATTTGTCCCATGTAATAAAATTTTTATCTTAATTTAAATAAATAAACAATTCACAATCATTTATTGCCTTATACACAACACTTTACTACATCGTTAATTATTTTGACTTCAACAATTTGGTCATCTTCATTTTTTTTTTAAATCTGAAAACACTTACCCAAAATTAGATTTGTTTTTCTCCTTCCCACTAACTATAACATGGTGGATAACTTCTCCACATCCCAAAAACAGTTGTAAAAGATCTTCCTGGAATAAAATTGGGATGAATTTTTTTTTAAAAACTATTAAACTTGATAGACTTAAAGCTAGAAAGACTATTCCAACAAATTTGTAATTACTTTTTTAAAGAAAACAAGTTTTATTGCTATTACATATTATTTTTATAATCAATAAACAAGTCAAGATACATTTATTAATAAAAGTGTTAGACAAAACAAGTTGTGTAATTTTTATAGAGTACCATTAAATTTACCTTCGTAACTTCTTCATGTAGATTTCCTACAAACACTGTATACAGATGATTGTAGTTTTCCATTCCTAGACCAATCTTTTCTTATCTGTTATATAATATAAGGAACTATGAGTTAGTGCCATCAAAATACAGAGTCACAACAAAACTAGTGGTCACAGGCTGGGGGTTAGGGCGAGGCAAACGATGTATTCGCCTCGCGCACCGCACTTTGACTCAATATTTGTATTACTTTTTAAAATTTTACTACATTATGTAATACTTGTTTTTTTACATACACCCAATTGGTTGATATCTTATAGAAGTGTTGTCTAAATACCCTTCATACTATATCACTTTTATTGCTATGGTGAGACCTTATAGAAGAGTTGTCTTAATACTATGGCTGTTAAAGATAAAGATTAATCACTCGTTAACTTCGATTAAAGCCAAAAATTGAAACTTATGATGTCATAATAACACTTATTAAAGGTTCTTGTTGAAAATCTAAAATATCATCTGAATGTCTTATTTATATGTCATCTTTTAACCAACTAAACAAAGAGTAAAATGTTGCATTTTGGTGTCACCTCCCTGATTGTGAGAAAAATTTTGCAGTCTTGTTTAACCAGATTATTGATTTGGCAACCGAGTGTAAGGACATGCAATTTTAACAGCTACAAAGCCATCATGACTTGTTGAAATTTCTTTATAAATTTCAATTTTTTATATTTTTTTTTAATGATCTATTGATTTGGAGAGTATGAATATTGAGAAAAATGTCACAACCACCATAATTAGGGATCTTGATGGCTTTATGCATGCTGGAGAGTTTCAATCACTGAGTTCCATAGTTCCTGCAAACACCTACAAGGTTCCTTAAAAGATTTTGCAGTTTCTTTCAGTAAACAATTGTTATAGTAAGTTATAGAGACTTTCCTAACACAGAGACTGCGCTTTGAATACTACTACTAACTTTTCTTGTCAATGTGGCATTGGGAGAAAGAAGCTTTTTAGAAACTAAAACTTTTTAAAGCCTCTATGCTATCAACAATGATTCAAGATGCGCTCATTAACTTAGCCACTTTGTTAAATGAGAATGATGTTGCTAAGGATCATAAGAATAATGGGCCGCCTATTTTCACATTTTGCAGTCGCCTAACCCTGCAAGATTTCTTGTCAGTTGTAGAAGATACACCGAAACAATGCTAGTGTAAATAGTTTATTATGTTAAGTTATATGTAAATAAATTTTCAATGAGCACCCAAAAACACAACATTTTAATTATTATATTAAATTATTTAAATCAATTGAATGAATAAAACTGCAATTATTGATGTGTCCATGCTGTTATAGTGTAAAAATTTAAGTCACTTAATTTTCCCCACATTATTTTAATATAGGTCCAAATGCAAAATTTTGCATGGGTCTCACTCCTTGCTGCTGCCTTGGGCCCCGCCTACTCTAGGGCCGGCAATGACTGAACAACTATATTCTACACCAGGGGTGGCCAGACCTGTAGTAACTGAGACCCATTTAAAATATTTAAAAATTGTTGAGAGCCGCAATGTAGCACTATGGGTAATTAAACCTGGCTTGGAAATCTTTCATCAATACTTGTAACACTAATATATCTTTCATAATTATACGCGAGCCGCAGAGTAAACACAGAAGAGCCACATGCGGCCTGCGAGCCACGGTTTGGCCACCGTTGATCTTTATCGACTTATTTCATAAATTTCGGTATTTAAGAGATAATAAAAACTGAGCTAATCAACGTAAAAGAAAAAAGTTAGACATGTCAAAGTACTAAAATAATCTTTTATTTTTGCTTAGCTGTTCTCGTTGCTAAGCTGTGAAAACAAAAATTGTATGCATACTTTGAGAAATCATTGAAGTTTCAGTTTAATTTCGTCAAATAATTTTATTGACACAATATTTCTACACCCAAAACCATGCTTTGAGTTGTTATATTTTGCTACTTACAACAGCATTTAAAATTTAAATGATAATGTTTACTACTTAAAACATTTGACATTCAACAGTTGTATATTTAGGTTAAACATTTGTCAATCTTGTCAAAATGTGGCAGGACAGATGAATTTACATTTAAAAATATTACATTTTAAAGATAGGGCCGTTCATAAAGTATGTCACGCTGTTTTTGACCATTTCCCCCTTCCCCCCCGTCACAAATCTCGGACCCCCTCCCCCCTAAAGTACGTCCCACTTTTGAACAAAAATATTTTTTATTAACAAAATAATTAAAATTTAATATTAAACACAGTGACGTCACACAAGGCGGACACAACCCTGTGACACTTTTTTACTTCCCCTCCCTCCCCCCTCTGGAGCAAGATGTACTTTATGGACTATTTAAAAATAATCAACGGGTAAAGGTATTGCACTGATTGACTGGTTCTGGTTGTTTACATCTTGCTTGTAGTTCGCTCTTTAAATTTATTTTTTAAAATTCTATGAATCCTGTGCGATGGCCCCCATTAATCAGAGGTCCTCAGCCTAGGCACCTGATTTAATGGCCGGCCCTGCCCAAGGGAGCTTATTCTAGCAAAAGAGTCTGCATTAACTCTAAGTCTAAGAGTTTCCTTTTTACCCAAAATCATTGGTGTTATTTACCCCTGTTAGCAAATCCCTGGTCTCCAGTTACAGGCAGAGCAAATAAAATGCATTTAAAATATATTTATATTCATAAATTATGATTTTAGTTAATTTCATGAACCTGACTAACTTAATGAATGAAAATCCTAGTCTTATGACTTATGACAGTTATGATTCATTATCATCTTTATTTTATAAGATCAATCTTCGACAACTGACTGTTCTTAGAATCATAATGTCTTAGATCATTATTATTTTTTATTTATTTATCTACCAGTGGACTAAAGTGACTTTATCTTATCTATCTATTAAAGACGATCCTTCTATATGGAAGATTATTGCATCCTATATTTATCTATGGTTTGTGGATAGTCTCGAATTTTTAACTTATAAGTAAGTTATTAGAGTTTTAAATGATGATAAAGTGTTGACTATCCTGGTTTCTTCAGGTAACCCATTCCACGCCCAAATTCTGGACGGGAAGAAAGAAAATTTGTATGTGTTTGCTCTTGCATAGGCTATAGGTCATAATCATATATATGGAATAAGAAAGTTGTTTTTAATTTTTATCCTTATTCCGATGCCTGCCTATCTGGGGGTTGCATTTAGTATTAAGATTAAGTTAATATCTCTGACTGTGTTGTATTTCCAAATTAGAATTAAATAATTTTTCACTCATTATACATTATGCAAATTATGGTAAATAGTAAATAGTGAATTTTAAATATGGCATTTATCATTTAATATTATATTAATATGGCGGCCATTATGGCGTACCTTTTTAAATATTGAATAATTGAATATGGCTTACTTAACTTAATATTATTAATACAACAAATTAAGAGTCCTATATCATACTACATGTGCTAACTCTTTTTTGCTAGTTTTACAGCAATTAATAATAATTTATCATTCAATAGTAGATTAAATATAGAATATTTATAACAATATAGTCTAGTTAACTTAGGCTCACAAATTCAAATCGCCTTGAGTGCAATACAAGAGATAATGCAGAATGATAACATCGTTAATAACGATACATGCTAACGTTAATTTTATAATTCAATTATTTCGCCTTTTACTAAATTAGCTGATGTAACATTGAAAGATTCGTCAGTTGTTTTTTGTTTGTTTTTTTTAAGTTTTATTTCTCTGTGGTTGGTGCTTTAACGTGGTTAATTTGTTTGTCTTTTAAATAAAATGGGCTATCACGACTTGTTTATCCGACCACAAAATTTTTGTTTTTGTATTAACTGTTGTAATAAAAAAATAATGAATAAAATATTTATTAGCAATACTAATACATAATAAAATAAATTATACATAAAAAAACTCAGCTGCGTAGCGTGGGTATGTGGCGCCCGGGGCAGAACCCAAATTTCCCGCCGCCCCCACCCCCACCCCCCAAAAAAAATTAAATTAAAAACAAATTTTAAAATATAAATTTAAAAAAATGTAAAAGTTGTAAAGAAAATATAGTTTTTCTTAGGAAGTACTTATGACACTGCACATTTTTATTTTAGAAATAATTAATTAATGGACAGAAAAACTTTCATTTCTGGAATAAAATTAATGTTTTCTGTTTTTTTTTCTCATGGCACAACCTTTCATATACCAACGGTGTCAGTCATATCATACTCAGTAGCAAATAGCTATAGATTAGTCGATTTTGGTGTATTCATTTTTTATCGTAATTAAATTTTCATTAAAAGAAGCTATCTTAAAACCTTGCACTGCTTAAGACAGTTGTCAGCAAAGTTCGATTTAATTATATTATGTTAAGCAGGGTAACTTCGAGCCTAAATAATAATAAACTTAGAATACATTAACTGGTTTTGAATTAATTAATTATTCTTTTTTAACCTTTGAGGTAAAACATTCCTTGCTTAACAATGAACAATGTCATGTGAGATATTTTGAGTGATATAATTTCAAGGCAAAATTTCAAAGTCCAGTAGACTGGCTGATGTACGAACATTATATCTGTTTTTCAAATTCTATATAGCTGCCGAATCCTCACATAACTTCTAGATTTTACAGTAATCTCATCTTATGAAGAATACAGCTGTTGTTCTACGTAACATAGATACATGTTCATTTCAATCATCAAAATTTTGCTCTCTCGTTCCTGGATTGCTTTGTTCGATTAAAAGTATGAAGTCTCCAATTACAATTTTAGCAAATGTCCAATCATCGTTATAATAGTTTCTCTGTGAGTAGCCTCTACAAAGCATTTGAGCACTATACGTTTGTAAATAATTTTGGGCTATCATTGGCTTCATGCAGTATATGTTTCTAAATGTCAAAAATAAATACATTTAATTGTAACAAACAAAGTTCCTGCATCTGTTCATTCATGTGTTGAGATTTTCGTCTGCCTCTATCAGATTTTCTATTGATTTCAAAATAACCTAAAATGGTTCAAAGGTCTATACACCTGTTTTTTAGCAAAGCGTACCGCTAGGAAACGCTTTGGACGCCGGCTCTGAGGAAACCTTCCAGTGGGGGTTAAACCCTACGTTGGGCAGTGATGATCCCCGGTCCTAATTATTGAGACTCTGTAAGCTTTGCTGGGGTGGCGCCGAAGTGATAGCGAGTCGAAGTAGGGAAAATTCCACCCCTCCCTCGTGAGGTCAACTTAGTGGGAGGAATTTTCGACCAAGCGTCCTGGACGCCCAGGTGGCCGCTTCTAGAAGCGACCGCTCCGGGGGTTGGGGGACTTCTCAGCTTTTACGTCCCTTGGGGGGGCCAGAGAGCTGAGGGGGTTTTCCGGGAAGCCCCATGAAGAGCGCAGGCTCGGGACTGCTGACTTTCTTCCACATGCAGGATTTTCAGTGACAGTGAATGATGAAAGTGGTGACAGTGAATGATAGATGAATGTAGTAACAGTGAATGATAGATGAATAATAATAGTGCATGCACGGTGACAGAAAATGACAGCTGAATGTAGTCACAGTAAATGGACAATGACAGTGAATTACAGATGAAAGCACAGTGACAGTGAATAGCATATACTTGAGTTCCATCAATGCAGATTATCCCTACTGAGGTACACACTTGTGTCTGGTACTGAGGTACACACTTCTGTCTGGTACTGAGGTACACACTTCTGTCTGGTACTGAGGTACACAATTGTGTCTGGTACTGAGGTACACACTTGTGTCTGGTACTGAGGTACCTGAGGTACACAATTGTGTCTGGTACTGAGGTACACACTTGTGTCTGGTACTGAGGTACACAATTGTGTCTGGTACTGAGGTACACAATTGTGTATGGTACTGAGGTACATAATTGTGTATGGTACTGAGGTACATAATTGTGTATGGTACTGAGGTACATAATTGTGTATGGTACTGAGGTACATAATTGTGTCTGGTACTGAGGTACACAGTTGATGCACCATCCAATGACAAACCAATCAAATTCCAAGACCCTAAAATCACATTCAGTTACAAACTGTTACATGTACCTAACTGTCCAATCCATCTGTGATTACAGTTTGCGTTTTACTCTTACTACTTTTAGAATCTTGAAACCAAAACCAATCAATAGATATTTCAGATATTGTTGGTTGTAACTAATTTGATGAGCACAATTTGTATTAGAGTGATCTATTGTTGCCTGCTTACAATTACTTTGTCTCTAGTCGAACGTATTTTAAGAGAACGATCTACTGTTGCCTGCTTATACTTACATTGTCTCTAACGTATTGTAATAGAATGATCTATTGTTGCCTGCTTACACTTACTTTGTCTCTAACGTATTGTAAGAGAATGATCTACTGTTGCCTGCTTACACTTATTTTGTCTCTAATGTATTGTAAGAGAATGATCTATTATTGCCTGCTTACACTTATTTTGTCTCTAACGTATTGTAATAGAATGATCTATTGTTGCCTGCTTACACTTATTTTGTCTATAACGTATTGTAAGAGAATGATCTACTGTTGCCTGCTTACACTTACTTTGTCTATAACGTATTGTAAGAGAATGATCTATTGTTGCCTGCTTACACTTACATTGTCTCTAACGTATTGTAAGAGAATGATCTATTGTTGCCTGCGTACACTTATTTTGTCTCTAATGTATTGTAAGAGAATGATCTATTGTTGCCTGCTTACACTTACATTGCCTCTAACGTATTGTAATACAATGATCTATTGTTGCCTGCTTACACTTATTTTGTCTCTAACGTATTGTAAGAGAATGATCTACTGTTGCCTGCTTACACTTATTTTGTCTCTAATGTATTGTAAGAGAATGATCTATTGTTGCCTGCTTACACTTACTTTGTCTCTAACGTATTGTAAGAGAATGATCTACTGTTGCCTGCTTACACTTACTTTGCCTATAACGTATTGTAAGAGAATGATCTATTGTTGCCTGCTTACACTTACATTGTCTCTAACGTATTGTAAGAGAATGATCTATTGTTGCCTGCTTACACTTACTTTGTCTCTAACGTATTGTAAGAGAATGATCTACTGTTGCCTGCTTACACTTACATTGTCTCTAACGTATTGTAAGAGAATGATCTATTGTTGCCTGCTTATACTTACTTTGTCTCTAACGTATTGTAACTGATCATTTAATAAAAGTTTGTATCGTGTCTTTGAAATCATGTCTTTATTGTTTGACTCAATGTTCGACATCTGCAAAAAATAGTTCTAACCATTACTGCGTACCAACAAGCAGTGGCGTCACTAGGGGGTGTGGTGGGGCGGGCTCGCCCTGGGTGACACCATCACAAGGCGTGACACCAAATTGTAAAATTCTAAATGTCCCGTTATTTAGCACTGGAAGCCTCGAAGAAGTTCTGTGGGGTAAGTCGTGAGGGAATGACACCATGAGCTACTGCCCCAGGTGATACCATGAGCTACTGCCCCAGGTGACACCATGAGCTACTGCCCCAGGTGACACAATGATCTACTGCCCCAGGTGACACCATGAGCTACTGCCCCAGGTGACACCAACCCTAGTGACGCCTCTGCCAATAAGTAACTACCCACCTTCTCTCTCCACCACCCCCATCCTGCCAGCATACCTTTCAACACAGTGTTAAAGTCTGATGTTACCCAAATATATATTTTCAATATTATTACAAGTGGTCAATGGCTGTCAAATTTCATTTCTAACCAAGCAGCAAAGACATTTGTGGCCATCCACCCCTCTCCTTCCTTTTCTCTCACCATCCACGCCTCCCCTCTCCTTACTTTTCTCTCACCATCCACCCCTCTCCTTACTTTTCTCTCACCATCCACCCCTCTCCTTACTTTTCTCTCACCATCCACCCCTCTCCTTACTTTTCTCTGACCATCCACGCCTCCCCACTGTTGCGTTCTGGGTTCTGGATGTAATTAAGACAGAAGTCTCGACTCTTGTCAATAATAACAGAATTCTTTATTGTGGTACAATTCATGTATAGATACTGCTTCAGTAATACAACAGCTGCCGTAACACAATAAAATCAATCCAGCCATCCAGTATTTCCAAACACAGGCTTATTCCACATCAGTCTCTATTCTCACTGAGTGTCACAACATTCGAGCCACCTCGATAAAAATGTATGACAAGCACTGCACCGGCCTATCGTCCGCCGCACACACACGCTGACCTCTACTCGACACTGTATTTACTGTTTCACATTCCTCGCTCGCCCTGCTCCGTCTCACACTATATTTAGCCCCTGGGCGAACTCTGCAAAGTCATGGCGTGACCTCAAGTGTTCAGTTTACCTGAACACAGTTCACAACAATTTTACAACAAATTCAGTCAGTGATTCTCATACCTTGACACCCTCCCCTTACTTTTTCTCTGACCATCCACCCCTCTCCTTACTTTTTCTCTCACCATCCACCCCTCCCCTTACTATTTCTCTGGCAACTAGTAAACCTTCAATGTTGCCTGACCTATTCTATTATTTTTATGTTCTGTTTACATGATTCCAGAACTGAATGATTATTATCATGTGATCTATTCAATAACATTTGTAAATATTATGACTCCAACCAACATTGTTCTATAGTTCAAAGTTTATTGTATTAAAAGAACCAAATGATAAAATTATTGTAAGAAATGATTGAATGTGTAAACAAGTATAACCAAAGCCTAAAAATATAGATTCAATTGTAACATGTGTCAAACTCTATCAATTGTAACATGTG
>MUZC01004680.1:244858-257320 GCA_002072015.1 Radix auricularia | reverse complement strand
TCAATTGTAACATGTGTCAAACTCTATCAATTGTAACATGTGACAAACTCTATCAATTGTAACATGTTACAAACTCTATCAATTGTAACATGTGTCAAACTCTATCAATTGTAACATGTGACAAACTCTATCAATTGTAACATGTGTCAAACTCTATCAATTGTAACATGTGTCAAACTCTATCAATTGTAACATGTGTGAAACTCTATCAATTGTAACATGTGTGAAACTCTACCAATTGTAACATGTGTCAAACTCTATCAATTGTAACATGTGTCAAACTCTATCAATTGTAACATGTGTCAAACTCTATCAATTGTAACATGTGTCAAACTCTATCATTTGTAACATGTGTGAACCTCTATCAATTGTAACCTTATTACAGGCAGCTCTAAAAATAGGGCACATCTAGGTCAACTATAGCAATAACAAACACTACAGGAATTTATCTTCTAGTCTAGAATTGTGTAGGTAAAAAGTCAATGTTACAGAATTGTGTAGGTAAAAAGTCAATGTTACAGAATTGTGTAGGTAAAAAGTCAATGTAACAGAATTGTGTAGGTAAAAAGTCAATGTAACAGAATTGTGTAGGTATAAAGTCAATGTAACAGAATTGTGTAGGTAAAAAGTGAATGTAGCAGAATTGTGTAGGTAAAAAGTCAATGTAATGGAATTGTGTAGGTAAAAAGTCTATGTAACAGAATTGTGTAGGTAAAAAGTCTATGTAACAGAATTGTGTAGGTAAAAAGTCTATGTAACAGAATTGTGTAGGTAAAAAGTCAATGTAACAGAATTGTGTAGGTATAAAGTCAATGTAGCAGAATTGTGTAGGTATTAAGTCAATGTAGCAGAACTGTGTAGGTATAAAGTCAATGTAGCAGAATTGTGTAGGTATAAAGTCAATGTAACAGAATTGTGTAGGTATAAAGTCAATGTAGCAGAACTGTGTAGGTATAAAGTCAATGTAACAGAATTGTGTAGGTATAAAGTCAATGTAACAGAATTGTCACATCATATAATAATAATATCATTAGTTATACCAAGTGTCTATAGCAGGGAATGTTTCCATTTTAAATCAACAAAATTTAAGTCTACACTTGTATATACAGTCTACACTTGTATATACAGTCTACACTTGTATATACAGTCTACACTTGTATACAGTCTACACTTGTATATACAGTCTACACTTGTATACAGTCTACACTTGTATACACAGTCTACACTTGTATATACAGTCTACACTTGTATATACAGTCTACACTTGTATACAGTCTACACTTGTATACAGTCTACACTTGTATACAGTCAACACTTTTATACAGTCTACACTTTTATACAGTCTACACTTGTAAACACAGTCTACACTTTTATACAGTCTACACTTGTATACAGTCTACACTTGTAAACACAGTCTACACTTGTATACAGTCTACACTTGTAAACACAGTCTACACTTGTATACAGTCTACACTTTTATACAATCTACACTTTTATACAGTCTTCACTTGTATATACAGTCTACACTTGTATACAGTCTACACTTGTATATACAGTCTACACTTGTATACAGTCAACACTTGTATATACAGTCTACACTTTTATACAGTCTACACTTGTATACACAGTCTACACTTGTATACAGTCTACACTTGTAAACACAGTCTACACTTTTATACAGTCTACACTTGTATACAGTCTACACTTGTAAACACAGTCTACACTTTTATACAGTCTACACTTGTAAACACAGTCTACACTTTTATACAGTCTACACTTGTATATACATTCTGATGTTTCAGCCAAAAAATATAACTTAATTGAGTTATCTGATAAATACAGTCCTATCTGTTATCAAATAAATACAGTCCTATCTGAATTAGAGGTAAAAGTAGAATTAAAAGTCAATTCGCTTAAATTAAGGTCAATATTTCTTCATGGAAGTCAAACATGTCAGTAATGGTCCACGACAAATATGCTGATTAATCTGAAGAAATGTCCAGGAAGTCGCAACTGAGGTTCTGAAGAATCACAGCATGCAAAATTTTCACAAGTTTGTGTAGCAAGCCCTAAACTTGAGATAACAAAATTTTCACAAGTTTGTGTAGCAAGCCCTAAACTTGAGATAACAAAATTTTCACAAGTTTGTGTACCAAGCCCTAAACTTGAGATAACAAAATTTTCACAAGTTTGTGTAGCAAACCCTAAACTTGTGATAAAATTTTTTTCACAATTTTGAGTAGCAAGCCGTAAACTTGTGATAACAATCATCTTGACTGGATTTTAAAAACATAAAATTAACTTTCCAATTAATTTGAGATAATATTTGTTTAAACTATTAAAATATCCACAATCAAGTTAATGTAAATAGACAAGAGGTTAGAGCTTCCGTTTACTTGTTTATCAATATCATGGCAGCCATGAGTGACGTCAACTACAGCAGTTGATCAATGACATGTTGACAATGTCATGGCAGCCATGTGTGACGTCAGCTAAAGTAGGACTGGTGTCGTGTATAGTTGATCAATGACATGTCAATGTCATGGCAGCCATGTGTGACATCAGCTAAAGTAGGACTGGTGTGGTGTATAGTTGATCAATGACATGTCAATGTCATGGCAGCCATGTGTGACGTCAGCTAAAGTAGGACTGGTGTCGTGTATAGTTGATCAATGACATGTTGACAATGTCATGGCAGCCATGTGTGACGTCAGCTAAAGTAGGACTGGTGTCGTGTATAGTTGATCAATGACATGTCAATGTCATGGCAGCCATGTGTGACGTCAGCTAAAGTAGGACTGGTGTGGTGTATAGTTGATCAATGACATGTTGTCAATGTCATGGCAGCCATGTGTGACGTCAGCTAAAGTAGGACTGGTGTCGTGTATAGCTGATCAATGATGTTTTCATATCTTTCAATAATTATTTCTCGATTAAGAACTTTTGTGACCGGATCTGGAATAAAATAAAGAATGAAATAATGTAAATAATAACTTGGTCTACTGGTGGTTTAAAGACATACAGTCGAACCCACTTATCTGGCCCTCGGTTATTTTGTCAACCCTTTTAACTCAACGCTTTTTGGGAAACCCCTTGGCCGTCAACATTACCGGGTTCGACTGTATTGCTATTGCAAAGACTAATGTTGGTTACGATCAAAGACCTATTGCAAAGACTAATGTTGGTTACAATCAAAGACCTATTGCTATTGCAAAGACTAATGTTGGTTACAATCAAAGACCTATTGCAAAAGACTAATGTTGGTTACAATCAAAGACCTATTGCAAAGACTAATGTTGGTTACAATCAAAGACCTATTGCTATTGCAAAGACTAATGTTGGTTACGATCAACGACCTATTGCAAAGACTAATGTTGGTTACGATCAAAGACCTATTGCTATTACAAAGACTAATGTTGGTTCCAATCAACGACCTATTGCAAAGACTAATGTTGGTTACGATCAAAGACCTATTGCTATTGCAAAGACTAATGTTGGTTACAATCAAAGACCTATTGCTATTACAAAGACTAATGTTGGTTCCAATCAAAGATCTATTGCAAAGACTAATGTTGGTTACGATCAAAGACCTATTGCAAAGACTAATGTTGGTTACGATCAAAGACCTATTGCTATTGCAAAGACTTATGTTGGTTACAATCAAAGACCTATTGCTATTGCAAAGACTAATGTTTGTTACGATCAAAGACCTATAGCAAAGTCTAATGTTGGTTACGATCAAAGACCTATTGCTATTGCAAAGACTAATGTTGGTTACAATCAAAGATCTATTGCTATTGCAAAGGCTAATGTTGGTTACAATCAAAGACCTATTGCTATTGCAAAGGCTTATGTTGGTTACAATCAAAGACCTATTGCTATTGCAAAGACTAATGTTGGTTACAATCAACGACCTATTGCAAAGACTAAAGCTGGTTGCAATCAAAGACCTATTACTATTGCAAAGACTAATGTTGGTTACAATCAAAGACCTATTGCTATTGCAAAGACTAATGTTGGTTACATTCAAAGACCTATTGCTATTGCAAAGACTAATGTTGGTTACAATCAAAGACCTATTGCTATTGCAAAGACTTATGTTGGTTACAATCAAAGACCTATTGCTATTGCAAAGACTAATGTTGGTTACAATCAAAGACCTATTGCTATTGCAAAGAGTTCTTAGGATTCCTTTAGTAACTAAGATGTTCCATCCCGTTTGTTAACAACATGAAAACATCAAATAGGTTATTTATATCAGTAGGCTATTTATATCAGTAGGCTATTTATATCAGTAGGCTATCTATATCAGTAGGCTATCTATATCAGTAGGCTACTTATATCAGTAGGCTATTTATATCAGTAGGATATTTATATCAGTAGGCTATCTATATCAGTAGGCTATATATATCAGTAGGCTATCTATATCAGTAGGCTACTTATATCAGTAGGCTATTTATATCAGTAGGCTATATATATCAGTAGGCTATTTATATCAGTAGGCTATATATATCAGTAGGCTATATATATCAGTGGGCTATCTATATCAGTAGGCTATCTATATCAGTAGGCTATCTATATCAGTAGGCTATCTATATCAGTAGGCTATTTATATTAAGCGGGTCTGGCAAAACACCAAGCTAACGGAGAAAACCAAACTGTGCGTCTATCGAGCCTGTGTCATCAGTACACTACTATATGGGAGCGAGACATGGACCACTTATACATCACAAGAGCGTAAGCTTAACAGCTTCCATTTGAGATGCTTGCGCCGCATTCTTGGTATTAAATGGCAAGGAAAAGTGCCTAATAGTGAGGTCCTAACGTGTGCCAATACCCAAAGCATGTTCTCAATTCTTAGTGAAAGACGCCTGAGGTGGCTAGGACATGTCAAAAGAATGAGCCCCGGCCGCATCCCGAAGGACCTCCTATATGGTGAACTTGCTTCAGGAAAGAGGAAAACAGGTCGCCCACGCTTGCGATTTAAAGATGTCTGTCAAAGGGACATGAAAGCAGCCAAAATACATACAAGTGACTGGGAGTGTAAGGCAGAAGACCGATCTACGTGGCGCACAGTTGTCAAAGAGGGCGTCATAGTAGCCGAGGAGCGAAGAATGGAGGAGGCTGCAGACAGAAGAGCTAGGAGAAAGGCCAAAACATTTGGAAGCACAGAACTCGTGTGTAAAAACTGTGGCAAAGACTGTCACTCAAGGATAGGACTGCACAGCCACTCGAGAAAATGCAACCCAACCCAACGGTGATGCACCATCGTCTCGGGAGACGGAAGGATGCCGGATTTATATCCGTAGGCTATTTATATCAGTAGGCTATTTATATCAGTAGGCTATTTGTATCTGTAGGCTATTTGTATCAGTAGGCTATTTATATCAGTAGGCTATTTGTATCAGTAGGCTATTGGTATCAGTAGGCTATTTATATCTGTAGGCTATTTATATTCTTTGAAATGTACTTGAACAATAAACAGACATTTTGAAATACCCATTAACATTTTCAATTATGAAAAATAAAGACATGAACTAAACTTTTGAAAATAATAATAAAGAATGTATTTATGGTGATCATGGCCCCCACACCACTAGGACAGAATACAGGATTAAACTCATGCTAGTCAAACAACAAACCAACATTTTTGTTTGTGTTATTAATTGTACATGTAATAGAATGTGAAAATAATGCTAATTATAGCTGTGAGCAGCCATGGCCACACAAACATTTGATCAACAAAAATGTGTATAAAACGTAAACTTATTTCTCACCAATTTCATCATGTACTAATGAGAAATCCGTTTCTAAAAGTGTCCAACTTTTGATCCGTGATCCTTTGTTATCCATACAGTTGTTGATATGGATAACAGCATCATCCAACAGCTGAGAGACGGTGACACATTGATTCCAGGAGAAGACACAATTGTTAGATCATTTTATTTTCAACGGACATATAATACACAAATAAAACGAATATAAAAAAATAAAAAATTAGCTGCGGTGAAACCCAAAGAGTCAATGACGTCACTGATGTTGACAGTGTCACTTTAATTGACTCTTTGAAAAAGGTACTTTGCCGAAACGTTCCTTGTTTTGTTACGTCCTGTCAGGCTAACTCTTACCCTGTTAACATATTTTCCATTTACTTTTTTTATAAGCCTGATTGCAGTCTCACTTGTTCAAACCACTTTTTTAAAGGGAGAAAGGTCTTGTATGTGTTTGTTGTAACATTTTGTATGTGTTTTTTGTAACATCTTGTATGTGTTTGTTGTAACATTTTGTATGTGTTTGTTGTAACATTTTGTATGTGTTTGTTGTAACATTTTGTATGTGTTTGTTGTAACATTTTGAAACATTCAATGTGTTTTTATCCCTATGTATATCAGAGTGATACACTAGATTATATCATCTTGTATGTGTTTGTTGTAACATTTTGTATGTGTTTGTTGTAACATTTTGAAACATTCAATGTGTTTTTATCCCTATGTCTATCGGAGTGAAACACTAGATTATATCATTTTGTATGTTCAAGTTACACAACTTAATGACCTTACTTTAAAAATAAGAATGATCAAAGATTACATAATAGTTAAGACATTTTTCTGTTTTATTCCAGTTCCTTCTTTGACTCACTGATTGGTACAGTAAAAACTTTTATTCATTTCGTGATCATTATTCAAATCTTTAAGTTGAACAATTTTTACCTCATAAAAAGCAGAGGATTTATTTTGAATCAGTTCCGTGGTCCTGCTAGCCACAACGTCGTATTTCTGTAACCACAGCTGTACAGGTTTGGTCAGTTTGTTGCCTGGCTTCAAAGTGGTTTTATCAACTTGAACCTAAGATGACATTTAGCTCTCTTATCATTTCAAATGTCACTAAGATGTCACTAAGTAATATGAACATATCTTACAATGAAATAACTTTAAACTCTTATAGACCAAAGATAATATCATATCATCTAAAACAACATCATGTTTACGTGTTAATATGGTAGAAAATAAGTTACCGTAAACTAACAATGTTAATATGGTAGATAATAAGTTACTGTAACCTAACAATGTTAGTATGGTAGAAAATAAGTTACCGCAACCTAACAATGTTAGTATGGTAGAAAATAAGTTACCATAACATAACAATGTTAATATGGTAGATAATAAGTTACCGTAACCTAACAATGTTAGTATGGTAGATAATAAGTAACTGTAACCTTAAAATGTGTTTGCATGTTTAATATGAAGAAACTGACTGGAGCTACTGACTACCTTGAGTGTGATAAGATTGGACCAATAAACTACTGACTACCTTGAGTGAGATAAGATTGGACCAAAAAACTACTGACTACCTTGAGTGTGATCAGAAGGACCAAGAAGGGCCTGTGATGACCAATCAATATACAGTTACTGATGATGGGAAGACTCATTTTGAGGGTCGTTTCAACACTTAGGCAGCTCACTGTACAGCCGTTCTCTAGGGTTACAATGTCTAGGTCTGTAACAATAACATTGTAATACATCAAATCTAGGGTTACAATGTCTAGATCTGTAACAATATATTTTAATACATCAAATCTAGGGTTACAATGTCTAGATCTGTAACAATATATTTTAATACATCAAATCTAGTGTTACAATGTCTAGGTCTGTAACAATAACATTGTAATACATCAAATCTAGGGTTACAATGTCTAGATCTGTAACAATAACATTGTAATACATCAAATCTAGGGTTACAATGTCTAGATCTGTAACAATATATTTTAATACATCAAATCTAGGGTTACAATGTCTAGGTCTGTAACAATAACATTGTAATACATCAAATCTAGGGTTACAATGTCTAGGTCTGTAACAATAACATTGTAATACATCAAATCTAGGGTAACAATGTCTAGGTCTGTAACAATAACATTGTAATACATCAAATCTAGGGTAACAATGTCTAGGTCTGTAACAATAACATTGTCATAGTTAAAATGGTAACTCAGGATCTGTGTACAACAGAAACAACTGTGTACAACAGAAACAACTGTGTACAACAGAAACAACTGTGTACAACAAAACAACTGTTTACAACAGAAACAACTGTTTACAACAGAAACAACTGTGTACAACAGAAACAACTGTGTACAACAGAAACAACTGTGTACAACAGAAACAACTGTGTACAACAGAAACAACTGTTTACAACAGAAACAACTGTTTACAACAGAAACAACTGTTTACAACAGAAACAACTGTGTACAACAGAAACAACTGTGTCCAACAAAACAACTGTTTACAACAGAAACAAATGTGTACAAAAAAAACAGCTTCTTAAAAATTATATCACATAAAATAAAGCTTCCAGATGTTTTTTGTTTGTATATTTTGTATTTTGTGTACAATTATGGATGTTGACAATGTTTTGTGTACAATTATGGATGTTGACAATGTTTTGTGTACAATTATGGCTATTGACAGTGTTTTGTGTACAATTATGGATGTTGACAATGGTGTACAATTATGGATGTTGACAATGTTTTGTGTACAATTATGGATGTTGACAATGGTGTACAATTATGGATGTTGACAATGTTTTGTGTACAATAAGTGATGCTGACAATGTTTTGTGTACACTTATGTATGTTTACAATGTTTGGTTGGCTGCCTGTCCATTACCTTGAATACTTTTGGTCACAGTTATGTATCCCATAGAATCTCTGGCCACAAGAATGCCTGGACACATGAATCCTTCATCTTCATCAAACATACTTGTGTCTTCAACATGGAGCAAACCCATACACACGTGCCGGCCCTTGACGTACATCTGATATACAAGATAACATATCATATAGTGGGGCACTTGATGTACATCTGATATACAAGCTAACATATCATATAGTGGGGCCCTTGACATACATCTGAGATACAAGCTAACATATCACATAGTGGGGCCCTTGATGTACATCTGATATACAAGATAACATATCATATAGTGGGGCCCTTGACATACATCTGAGATACAAGCTAACATATCACATAGTGGGGCCCTTGATGTACATCTGATATACAAGCTAACATATCACATAGTGGGGCCCTTGACATACATCTGAGATACAAGCTAACATATCACATAGTGGGGCACTTGATGTACATCTGAGATACAAGCTAACATATCACATAGTGGAGCCCATCACATACATCTATCATACAAGCTAACATATCACATAGTGGAGCCCTTGATGTACATCTGAGATACAAGCTAACATATCACATAGTGGAGCCCTTGATGTACATCTGAGATACAAGCTAACATATCACATAGTGGGGCACTTTATGTACATCTGAGATACAAGCTAACATATCACATAGTGGGGCATTTGATGTACATCTGAGATACAATCTAACATATCACATAGTGGGGCACTTGATGTACATCTGATATACAAGCTAACATATCACATAGTGGGGCACTTGATGTACATCTGAGATACAAGCTAACATATCACATAGTGGGGCACTTGATGTACATCTGAGATACAAGCTAACATATCACATAGTGGGGCACTTGACGTACATCTGAGATACAATCTAACATATCACATAGTGGAGCCCATCACATACATCTATCATACAAGCTAACATATCACATAGTGGGGCACTCGATGTACATCTGAGATATAAGCTAACATAGATCAATGAATTTTATTAAGGTAAATCTAAAAAATAACTTGCTAACCCACAAAAGAACCTTCAAATTATAAAAATTTACAGATATATTCAAATGTGCAGATTAATATTCAAATGTGCCAACTTACCTTTAAATGTGCCAAATTACTTTCAAATGTGCCAACTTACCTTCAAATTTGCCAACTTACCTTTTAGTGTTTTTTCTCGAAATATTTGAAGATTATATACACTTTCAATAATTTATAATCACACATTTTCACCATATTAAAAGAGTTTGCCAATTAAAAAGAATTCATTATTGAAGAACATTATGTCAAAATTAATAACTTTGTGTGTTTATGTATGGTAGCTCTATAGCCTACAGAAAGCTATTATTTATTCTGAGTGTTTAAATATGGTAGCTCTTTAGCCTACAGCCTTTTAAAAACTTGCTCGTTACTCTCAAATTCAATTTATTATAGAAAAAAAAAAACATTGTATTAAACTTAGAGGGAGCCTTAAAAGTTTTTTTCACTAACTTTTCCCTATGTATATTAAAACATTGAAGTAAAATTAAGAATGTAAAATTGTATTACTTGTATTAAGTTTTTCTGAGAAATGATGCTATCAGGGTCACATAGTCGTGATCAAATAGAGTGTTTGGTGGCTTGTGAAGGTGACCCAGTGATAGAGTGTTTGGTGGCTTGTGAAGGTGGCCCAGTGATAGAATGTTTGGTGGCTTGTGAAGGTGACCCAGTGATAGCATCAACTCTGTGACACTTTCATTAAGTCTATTGATCCGTACCTTTTCATCATTTATGTAGTTAGTAAGATATGAATGTTTCTTTTATTAATATATGTATTGTTATTTCAATGTAAAGCGCTGTGAGCCTGGCTCCTTGCTGGGATACAGCGCTTTATAAATTATCATTTTATTATTATTATTATCAAGTCCAATGATCTGTAACTTTTCACCACCAAGTCTAAATATCCTTACCTTTTCACCATCTTGGCTGCCAGAGAAAAAAGTAAAAATTCTTGACTGCAGTCCTGACAATTCTTTGCCTGCTGTTCCAAGTTTGTATTCATTGAGTTTGTTTATACAGTGTGGACCTGGGAGTGGTTAGATATGGTTAGTTTGGACCTGGGAGTGGTGTAGATATGGTTAGATTGTTGATACAGTGTGGACCTGGGAGTGGTGGTGAGATATGGTTAGATTGTTGATACAGTGTGGACCTGGGAGTGGTGTAGATATGGTTAGATTGTTGATACAGTGTGGACCTGGGAGTGGTTTGATATGGTTAGATTGTTGATACAGTGTGGACCTGGGAGTGGTGAGATATGGTTAGATTGTTGATACAGTGTGGACCTGGGAGTGGTGTAGATATGTTTAGATTGTTGATACAGTGTGGACCTGGGAGTGGTGTAGATATGGTTAGATTGTTGATACAGTGTGGACCTGGGAGTGGTGTAGATATGGTTAGATTATAGTCATTTCAAAGCTATACAATTCCTTTCCAATACAGAGAGTATCTATATAATGTTGATACATAATGTTGATACACTGTTGGTTTATTTGATAATCAAGTTAAATTGCTACATCTAATTTCAATAATATATAATGTTGATAAATAATGTTGATACATAATGTTTATATATAATGTTGATACATAATGTTGATACATAATGTTGATACATAATGTTGATACATAATGTTGATACATAATGTTGATACATAATGTTTATATATAATGTTGATACACTGTTGGTTTATTTGATAACCAAGTTACGTTGTCACATCTAATTTTAAAGATTCCAATAAATCGTTCTAAAGCCAACTTTTTGGGGGACAAAATCTAGAGTAAAATGTTGGGAGGGTCAGCTTACGAGCGGGTCACAGGTGATTTCTACATGTACATTGAAAATGGGTGTGTTTATTGTAGATCATCAAGAATCAAGTTCTACATTCTACAAGATTCTACCGCTCTACCAGAACCGGCTACAGAACAAGTATATATGGTATACGAATCGTTAAGTGTAGCCTTCTAATGAATTAATTGTGCCAAAATATTGTCATATTTCTATTGTGTTCTTTGTTTTACTGACATTCTATTATGGGCAATCTAAGATCAGCCCAATAGAAAAATAGATAAAAATAAACAAATTGCACATACCAGTAAAATATTTTAAAAAAACACCAAACACATATGATAGGGAAATACAGCATAGAAAGAAATCAACATATCAGACAGGATCTTTACCCAGACATTGTAGGGATACATAGTGATCCACAATAGAGGCAGACAAGATAATGGAAGGAAGATACATAACACATATGTATGGTAGCCAGATAGCAGCCTACGTACCAGACAGATATGGTGAGTCAAGAACATCACATATGTATGGTAGACAGATAGCAACCTACATACCAGACAGATATGGTGAGTTCAGAACATCACATATGTATGGTAGACAGATAGCAGCCTTCGTACCAGACAAGATAATGGAAGGAAGATACATAACACATATGTATGGTAGACAGATAGCAGCCTACGTACCAGACTGATATGGTGAGTTCAGAACATCACATATGTATGGTAGACAGATAGCCTACATACCAGACAGATATGGTGAGTTAAGAACATCACATATGTATGGTAGACAGATAGCAGCCAACATACCATACCAGACAGATATGGTGAGTCAAGAACATCACATATGTATGGTAGACAGATAGCAGCCTACGTACCAGACAGATATGGTGAGTCAAGAACATCACATATGTATGGTAGACAGATAGCAGCCT
>MUZC01004680.1:218627-230648 GCA_002072015.1 Radix auricularia | reverse complement strand
GAATTCGGTGGCCCTAAATGTAATAGAAAAATAAATATGAAAAGATTCTCTTGTGAGGCCCCCACTAATGATGAGACTAATCGGAGGTCCAAGGCGGCTGCCTAGTTTGCCTATGCCTAAAGCCAGCCTTGGCTAGAGAAATGTCAGAAGAGCTGAATGGCTCCATCATTTTCTTCCTTTGGACTGGTGTCCTTGCAGTTGCAGGCTGAAACTGAAAGAAAAAAAATACTTTTAGTTTTATTTATAATTTAATATAATTTAAAAATATTTTTCCATTATAATTTTTATATTGATAACATTAACATTGTTCATTGCAATATAATTTAAGATAAATGAGTTAAATACAATAAGTTGAGGTAAGTAACAAATTTTATTTAATTAATGACGTTGTTATTATTATTGTTTATCATAACAATTTTTCTATTATGATTATCAAATATATATTGGTGGTAGTAGTAGATATTAATTATTATTGCTATAGTCTTTAGTAAAGGCTGTTGTCATACATTAATATATAACATAATAAATATGTATTTAAGTAACAATTTATCATTTTAAAAAACAAAATAATGGAAACGAGGAATATTAATACTATTTCTATTTATAGTAACAGTGTTTATTTATTTTGATTTCATCGGTTTATTTTCATTCATCTTATATCATTATTGACTTATCTAAAGTATTATAGTAATTTCTACATTAATTTATTTTAAATGTCATTGTTTTAATTGTATATTTTCGGATGATCAAAGATTGCAAATATGCTTAAGTTATTGTTATTAGTACTTTTTCTTATAATACCATCCCGCCGGTGAACAAGAAAAAATCGGCCATTTTGTTTTTATACGGTGCCGATGTTTCGGTGAAAATTGGATAGGTCTACACAGCTAATCAGCAAAGGCTTCAGTAATCAAATCAATGATTTTCATAACAGAATACATATGTTAAATTTGCGTGAATAAGTCAGATTAACTTTTTGTAACTAAATACAACATAATTGAGAAAATAGTAGCTTACCGATAGTGAAAGAAGCACAGAAAAATATCCAGCGAACGTCACGTTGCTTAGAAAGTGAAAGCGACACCGGAAGACAATTAATTAACGTACTCGATAACAAAATTCATTTGTTTTTCGATTACAATGACGTAAAATGAGTATTTCGGGGGTCACCGGAGAGCAAATCAAAATATTCCGAAAAAGTTTTTCCGTAAATTTACGACATGCGCAGAGCGATGCGCGAACGAGTATTGAATACTTGTAACTCTTCAATTTTATAAACATCATTTTATAAACAACGTTACCAAGAATAGCAATAACCGGAAGTGGACGAGCGCGTATGCAGTCGCATATTGGGTCGTCCTGACGAGGCTATAATCACTACCATGTAATAATCATATGTGAAGAACATTGGTTCATCCAAACTCCAAACCTTACCATTCTTTGACTCTAATTCTGTTTCATTAGGCCCAACGATCAATGAATTAATAATTATTGCCTCCTATAAATATTGATGGGGTTTGCAATGCTTATGTGAAATTGAAGATGGTATTTCTATGTTCGCAAATGATATTCATTTAAATTTAAAGCAGTGGTTCCCAAAGTGGTCCCTACGGACCCCCAGGGGTCCGCGGAACCGTTCAGGGGGTCCGTGGACAATTAAAATTGATTTGGGGGTCCCTGAACAACGTCAGGGGGTCCGCGGAAGGTTTTAAATTAGTATAAAATTATGGGGGTTTTTCTTATTACGGAAAGAAAAATAAAGAACAATGTATATTATAGTAGAAATTGTAAGTCCTGAGTTAAATAAAGTTGTTTGATCTAAGAACAGAAAAAGAACTTCGATATTCATCTGTAACCAATCAAAATGCTTGGTTAATTGAAAGGCTTGTCAAGTTGATGCGTGAGAATGACAGAGACACAATAAGTAGGTCATAAAAAATACAATCTTTAAGCGGAAATGACGATGATTGCAGGGTTGGGTAAATTGTGACGTGTCGGTAAGTTATATTTATCCAAGGCAGAACGAATCCAGCTTTACATTGATACCACATTTGTTATGATTGGACGATTCTAAATACATGAATCAGGGCAGCAAAAATACTTTTTTAAAATTCAAAATTCGACCAAACACCTTTTTGTTTAGAGAGTTAGCAAAATAATATTTAAAAATATTTTCTGATATATATTCTGATACAAATATTGTTAACATTAAAAAAGTTGCTTTAAAAATTCTAATATATTGAAACATAGAAATCTAAACCGCATCACCCTTTTTTATTTTCAAAGTTTTAGATGGCGCAGTGAGACACCAAAAATAGTTTATGCTGCTAAATGCATAACTTGCCTACAATAAACCAGGAAGTAGCGTCAAATAAATGCTTCTGCTGTGTAATCAAACTTAGTGAAATGAGTCTATGAAACCTTCCAATCATGAGGAACATTTAATGAAAATCCTTAGGGATAAAAACGATAACGATTTTTGAAGCAGTCCAAGACACATATTTGAAAACACCATCTTTTCAACAACTCATAAGTACAACTTTTAGCGAAATGACGATATGGGAAGCCCAACACGATTAGTGAAGAACTTATTTTAGCAGCTGTAAGTGAGGCGATAAGCACTGTGTTGCACAAACCAGCTTTCAACATCACAAAAACAATTCCACTGACCAATAATTCAGTCTAAAGAAGGATTAGCAAAATGGATAAGTGTGTTGAAAATTCTGTATATTGTATACTTAAAAAACGTCTGAATTTTCTCTACAACTACAACTTGACGAGTCCACTTTACCAGGAAATGAGGCTTTACTTTTAGCTTGTGTAAAACTTTGTAAAAGAATATTAATTTTGCCAAGACTCGTTTGCTAAATGTTTGGAAACACATATGAAAGGTGAGGCGTTCTTTACTGAATTAAAAAAATATTTTTCAATGAGAAAGATATGCGCTTGACTAGTATCATTTCTGTTGCTACTGAAAACATAAGGAATGCCTTCAATGAGATATTATTTGCTAAACTTTTTTGGAAAATGATGAAGACTATACTCGTTTACTACTTAACACAGAAGTACGTTTGTTAGCTAAAAGTTTATGTTTAAATTGATTTTATGCTCTCTTATTGCAAAGAGAAATGAAGATTTGTTTGCCTACTGTCAACACTTACCGGCTCTTCATGCAGACCCGAACCAAAGATTTGAGGACATTCTTCACTTGGATGTTGCTGACTGGGTGCTTAACCCTTTTGCTCGGAGACAAACTCAGATCCCAGACATAGATGAATCAATACTAATACAGGAGCAACTTAATGAATTATCTACAAATGAGGAATTTAAACCAATGTTTGAACAAGGATACCACCAATTCTGGTTAGAAAAAGATATCCCAATTGTATTTCCTGCATTATGGGTTATTGTTCAAAAGTTGTTGACTACTTTCCCGTCTTCCTATTTGAAAGAACGTGGATTCAGTGCAGTTATGAACCTCTTCACAAACAAAAGAAACCTGCTAGATATTAGGGTTCATGCGGATTTGCGTTTGCTACTCACAAACATTTAGCTGTTCATAAATCTCGTCAAGTTCATCCCAGTCATTGAAAAACAACAACGTTAAGTTAACTTTAAATACATAATTCTCAAAAAAAAAATGTTGTATTTTAAATGAGTAAATTTGTATGCTATACATTTATATAGCGTTTTCACTTTGGGGTCCGTGGGCAAGTTTTGACTATAAAAGGGGTCCACGGGCAAAAAAAGTTTGGGAACCACTGATTTAAAGTATCAGGAAATTAAACTTAAAAGAATAGGCAATGAAGTGATGTAACCTCAAATGCATTTTTTTTTTCAAAGATTGTCTATTTGGTAGAAATTAACAGTGCTGTACCATGTTATTGTTGCTATGAACTGGAACTGCCTGTCTTGGCATCTGTCGTCTAATAAGGGGAGGGCAGAGGGACATGCTTCTTTTGATGTTGGATGAACCATTTATCATCTTAAAACACACATGGCTCATATGGGGGCCTGAATAATCGTAGCCGCTCCACTTCGTGAAAATAAAAAACAAAATACACAAACAAATTGTGTAATGAAAACAATAAATTCAAGCTTTATTATTAAACGTGTACAATAATAAACGTTTCAGCGCCATGTATGTAGGGCTACATGCTAAAGTGCTCTATCATTTTCATTAGCTTAGTTCAAAGACATTAGGAGCCCTCCATAAATGACGTCACGCGATTTTTGTCAATTTTGAGCCACCTCTCCCACTCGTCACACTTCGTCACAAAAACTTAGATCCCCCTCCAATATGACGTCACAAAGATGTGGTCCCCCCCCAAAAAAAAAAGTGTTATTTTTCTATTTGAAAAGGAGCATGTTTCAAATCTTTTTATTGTCATTTTAATTTTAGTATGTATTTAGTGTAAGGCTGCACTCTAATATTGTAACACGCGTGAATCCATAAAAAAGTTATAAAATAAATAGTCAGAAATCGGACATGTAAATTGAACTTTGATTTAAAGTAGCGTGTTTTTACGTGACGTCACACTTCTTAAACTCCACACCCCCCCCCCTTTTTCATCACACATCGTCACAAATGTGTGGACCCCCTCCCCCCCTAGGTGCGTGACGTCATTTATGGACGGCCCCTTATCATTATGATAAGCTTAGTTCAAAAACTTGTTAACCATTTCACGCATGAATCAAAAGGACCCTAAGCAGAATTTCGTGGCTAATCACGAGCTTAAAAAGATTTATTGCTAATATTGGATCCCCCATAATTGTAGAGTAGAATTTCAAAAACAAAATAATATACTTAAAAGTGATATTAACTGGAGTTGTCAGTGGCTAACTGGAGTTGTCAGTGGCTAACCGCCTATGGAGAGAAATACGTAGGACGCAATAATCTTCTGTACAGAAGGAGCGTCTGTAACATTTAAGATAAGAGAGAAAATACTCAAGTGTCGCCTTACAGCAGGCTTCAGATTAAAGTCCTGTCCAGTATTAACTGACAAATTCTTCCTCCACCTACTCCCTGTCACTGTCTCTGTCACTGACTGTCATCACGCTTCTAGATTAGTAACAATCTTTTAACATGGTGACATATTAGTGACGCATTTTAAAGGGAAAGAGGTGGATATAACAGCGTGTTGGAGTGGTAGCGTGTTGTAGTCAGTGGCGGATTTAGCTATAGGGGCGGCTTGCCCCCCCACGCCCCTGTTGGGTCTAAAATGGCACCCCCCTTAAGACGCCCTCAGTGAAACTAAAAATGTGTCACTAGAGCAGAAAAAAAAAAGATTGCTAAACACGAAACTTCTAATCAAAACGTAACTTCAATATGACAGTATTTGCTTGTTAAATATCGTATTTCAAAACAGTAATATCTGGTTTGATCAGTCAGGAGCGTCGTCAAGTGGAAAAGAATAGAGAAGTATTGACGTGACGTTGTTCTAAGTAAAGCAAAGTTTGCCATTCAGAGGACACAGGGAAAATTCTTGCTTAGTGATGGTAGTTGTAGAAATACTTGAAATTTTCTTGAATTGTTATCTTTATTAGCTAAATATGATTCCACTTTAGACAGTCATCTAAAGTTTTAAAAGAAAAAATGAACTTTATTTAAGTTATGGTGTGCAAATTGATTTAATTCAATCACTTGCATCTGAATTATCGGCGATAATTGATAAAGAAGTTAATTCTGCACAATTCTTTTCTTTTGTTATTGATTAAACCGTTGATATACCTAAAATTGATCAGGGTGTATCTACAAATGATCAGATGTCAGTTTCTTTATGTTCAGTTTTAATATCAGGACATGTTGTGGAAAGATTTATAGGCTTTTATGCAGGCCTGGATTAACCATTAGGCAAACAAGGCACGTGCCCAGGGCACCAAGCGTTTGAGGGTACCACAAGTCCTCAAGAAAAAATAAGCATATTGTCTCAGTAGCCATGCTTAATCGACATGACATTAGCCCATTACAAATGTAAAAACGTGTCGCCCGTTATTCTTAGTTCTCATTATAAAAGCGTTATAATGTTTACAAGAAGACCAGTCACAGAAGGGCGACACCAGAAGAGAAGCAGAAAACATAGCAAATAAGATACAAGAATTAGAATTTTCTCCCAAGCATGTCTTTTGGGAAGAAGCGTTACAACATTTTCACAGTGTCAGTCAAGCTCTACAAAAAGAGCACGTGAACTTGACTAAGTGTGCTGATTTGTATTTTTCACCAGCAGATCACTTGCCTGAATCTAGGAATGAATTCGAAAGGTTTGAAGAAGCTTGAAAAGAAATAATACCAGGTCAACTTTGACCTGTAATCGTAAAAGAAAGTGTTGATTGATGGTGATGCCCCTGAGGTATCACTGAATATCATAGAAAAATTTCATAAATCTACTTTCTATGCCATTATTGACAAACTTGAGGCTCAGATAAGTAGACAAGGACTGGTATATAATGATATAGCAATTTCATTTTCTTGTTTGGTCGATGTACCATAAACGTCTCAGTGTTTTCAAGGACTAATAAATTCTTATCCTGAAGATCTGTACAATAATGTACATACTGAACTACGAAAGTTCCACTCATATATTCGTAACAAAGAATCTTTTCGAAGTTTGTGCGAAAATTAACAAACACGACATTAACCTTGAAGAAGCAATCGTTGAATATTATACTTTCAAAGATTTGTATTCATCAAAACGCCCATCACTATATCTAGTGAACTAAAACTTAACGAGGTTCTATCATTCTTGACTGAAAAACAAATGGCATCAGGTCTTCCTAATTTGTCCTTACTCTATAAAATTTTCTTGAATCTTTCTGTTATCAGTGATTGAAAATCATCAAAAATTATTTGCGCTCAACAATGACAAACGAAAGTCTGTCTGGATTGTTAATAATTTCTAATGAACGTGATCTAGGCCTACATGAGAAAGTTGTCTTTGAATCAACGATAAATCATTTTGCTTCAATGAAATCACGTTGATGGGAATTTAATTAGAGTTAGAGCCCAGGGCTCTATAAAAATTCGTAGAAACAAAGTGTCTTACTAAGATAAACAAAAATATACGATTGAAATAAATTTACGTTACCATTTTTAAAACATACTGATTATTTTGTTGATTCTGCTTGACTTGTTTGATGATTTGGAAAATTTACAAAATTAGTAAGCTAATAATTACTATTTGCGGAATGATAGGTCATTAGTAAAATTTGGCGGCGCCCCCTGAAATTCTCCTGCCCCCCCCCCCACGCAGACAAAGCTAAATCCGCCACTGGTTACAGTGGTAGCGTGTTGTAGTGGTAGCGTGTTGTAATGGTAGCGTGGTATAGTGGTAGCGTGTTGTAGTGGTAGCGTGTTGTAGTGGTAGCGTGTTGTAGTGGTAGCGTGTTGTAGTGGTAGCGTGATGTAATGGTAGCGTGTTGTAGTGGTAGCGTGTTGTAGTGGTAGCGTGTTGTAGTGGTAGTGGTAGCGTGTTGTAGTGGTAGCGTGCTGGCCGGTCTACCGTTTACCATAGACATGGTGTTCTCCATGCGGCAGCTCCATGAAAATGCAGAGAGCAGCAGATGCCACTATACATTTGCCTTTGTGGATCTTACAAAAGCTTTTGATTTAGTCAATGGCAACGGGCTATTCCAAATCCTGGAAAAAATCGGCTGTCCCCCTCACCTACTCGCCATCATCAGACAGTTCCATGAAAATATTCAGAGCACAGTGCAGTTTTATGGAGCTAAGTCAAAAGCCTTTCCAGTCAGCAGCAGAGTTAAACAAGGGTGTGTACTCGCATCAACACTGTTCGCAATATTCTTTTCTGTACTGCTTCGATACGCATTGAAGGATATCAGTGATGGATTTTGGTTACACATCAGAGTTGCTAGGACATGTAAAAAGAATGAGCCCTCGCCGCATTCCCAAAGGACCTCCTATATGGATAACTGCCATCGGGAAAAAGGAAGACAGGTCGCCCACGTCTGCGATTTAAAGATGTCTGCCAAAGGGACATGAAAGCAGCCAGAATACGCACAAGTGACTGGGACAGGGAGTGTAAGGCAGAAGACCGATCTACGTGGCGCACAGTTGTAAAAGAGGGCGTCATAGTAACCGAGGAGCGAAGGATCGAGGGGTTAGGAGAAAGTCCAAAAAATTGGAAAGTACAGAACTCGTGTGCAAAAGCTGTGGCAAAGACTGTCACTCAAGGACTGCACAGCCACACGAGGAAATACAACCCAACCCAACAAGGATGTATCATCTTTTAGTGAGATGGAAGGATGCCGATCTCTGTAGTTTATCAATAGTCCCATTGATACATGATAAATGTGGTCACATTTTCTCGCGCATTAATCTCCATTCCAAAAACTATTTCCTAAATGTACTTGAAAATGGTGATAAAATCAGCTGAGTTGTTAAACATTATAGTCATAAAAAGCAGTTAATTCAGTTACAAATACAAATGTGTAACTTTGAACCTTTGATTGTGGAGGATTAGAAAGGCATAGGGAATCTGATAAGAAAAAATAATGTAAAAACTCTGCAGTGTATAATATCATTCGTAGCCCTAACTATGCAGAAAAAAGCAAATATCTGAAAATATTTTTTTTTAGAAACCTTACAGGCCATACTCTAAGGTTTTTTAAAGGTACTGGCTAATAACGTATTACATTTAATCATTTATACGTTTAGTTTGCTCATATAAATATGGGAATGAGCTCAGTAAGTCCATGTCAGGAAAAAGACATTCACGGAAAAGAACTAACCCAAACTAAAGATGCAAAATACTTAGAAATCATATTAAATGAGAAACTATCTTGGTATCCCCATGTCAACCAAGTTATTAAAAAATCAAACAAAACCTTAGGTTTTTAAAAAAGAATTTTTTATAAATGTAATAAGGATTTAAAGCTAAAATGCTAACTCACCCTGGTGAGACCTATACTAGAATATGCATCTTCTGTATGGGACCCATCCACCAAAGAAAATATTGATAAACTAGGATAAATTCACAAAAGAGCTGCCAGATTCATTACTGGAGAATATTCAAAACTGACAAGAGTAACACCATTAGTTAAATCATTAAACCTTGAAACCCTAGAAGATAGAAGAACCAAGAGTAAAGCAGTAATTTTACTAATGCTGTAAAACTGTTAGCGATTAATTAAAATTTAATCGCTAACTTTTGAAAAATTAACGATGAATTAATCGTTAATTTCGATTAAAGCAAAAAATTGAAATTTATGGTTTCATAAGTCATATGTAACATTTATTAAACGTAATTGATAAAAATCTGAAATAAAACTGGAATGTCTTCTTTATATGTCATCTTTTAACCAACAACGCAAACAGACAATTGTAATGACATTATTTGGTAGAAATGATGAGTAGATATTGTTGACAAATGAACCAGCCGAGCAGAACTATTGTTCATATAGCTTTAGCTAAAGTTTCTGATACTGTAGTGGATGTTTTGTTTTCAGATTATATGTAAGCGAAGTGTTAGAGCCATGGTAGCAATTTTCCCTTTAAGCAGCGCCACTGCGCAGATATTTGACCAACGTCACACAGGAAGTTGGAATTACCGCGCAGCAAATTTTGTAAAATATTACACTAAAAATGTACGTTGTGCAACTTTGCATACGAGATTTTATTTATTTTTTAAAAAAACTTTGCACACGGACCAACGAAGTGTACAGCAGACATAGTTGGAAAATTGTATGGTAGGCAAAAGATTTCTCTCAATAGACGCAATAACCTTTATCAAAATTGTGAACCTGAACATTCACGTCAGTCAATAGTTTTAAAAGAAAATGTTTGTGTCTTCTTCTTCTTCTTCTGCGTTCTCAAAATCTTTTTTGAAGGAGGATTTAGATCACAAGCCCTATATCCGTGATGTATTGCGCTGTGGCTGTCAATTGGCATAGTCCACCATACAGTTTATCGTGGAGGGTAGCTTCCTGAGGCCAAATGGCCGCTCGGGTGTTGAGGTACAGAGGGCAGTTTTGTAGCACATGTTTCGCGTTCTCTGCAGCTGTTCCGCAGGGGCACATTTCAGTTTCACCAATTCGAAGTTTGCGGAACATGTGCTGCCTAAGTTTGTTGTGGCCCGTCCTTAGTCTGAATATGATGTTCTGAGATTGGCGGGGAAGTTTAAAGAATGCATCGCCCTCTGGATGGTGGGCTTTCAGCTCGGACCATCTTACTGCTTCACTACTTTTGAGAAACGCCTTTATTTCATCGGGGTGTATGGGTTGGTCTGACTGAACCTGTTTGCCTCCAGTTTTTGCCAAGGAGTCCGCTGTGTCATTTCCCTCAAGTTCAACATGGCCTGGGATCCATTGGAGAACAAGTTCTTTTGTTAATTTACTTAAATTCTGTAGTTCTATGTTGAGTGATCGATTGATCGAGCGGTTTGGATCACGGAGAGATTGGAGCACTTTTTTGCATCAGTGAGGAAGACAATTTTGCTGTTTTTGGAGAGCGGATGGGTTGTAAGAATCCCTGCAGCAAGCTCTAGTGCTTTCCTTTCCGCTCTAGTGCTATCTGAGATGCTTCCTATGGCAGTTGCTTTTTCAAGGTGTTCTCCATTAGGCCACTTTATGAGGATGCCGGCTCCTCCATTTTTTGTGTTTTTTTTAACTGAAGAGCCATCAGTGTAGACTCTTACCCATGAGTTTTCAGGGTATTGGTCACTGATGTTGTTTTTTTACAGTTTCTTTCAGTATATTGGTCGTGTAGTCAGATTTTATTTTAATGTTGCTTAAATTTTCTCTGATTTTTATTGGTGGACTTGGGTCCCAGGGTGGGAAGTGGCTGTGGGGTTGGGTCGCTTCAATTTCGATGTTGTCAATTTTGTGTTTATTTTTTAGCAGTTTGGCTTCTTGTATAAAATTTGATCTATGGAGTCTTTTTGAAGAGTGGTATTTTTGCATCTTGGGTTTAAGGGTGTGATGTCCTGATGCTTCTAATTTGGTGAATTGAGTTAAGGTTTTGGTTTCTCGTCTAACTTCCATAGAGCTTAGGGTAGCTAAGTCCTCCATGGCTCTGATTGGGGTAGTTTTCATTGCTCCTGTTATTATTCGTAGCCCTAGGTTTTGAACTTTATCTATTTTTTGGAGGTTCGATTTGGCTGCTGTGCCCCAAACTGAGGCTCCGTATTTAAGGGTAGGTCTAATGTAGCTGGTGTAGGTTTTCTTCAGGATGGAGTGGTTTTCCCCCCTTTCTGAGCCAGCTTGTTTTTTCATCAGTGCAAGTCTTTGGATTCGCTTTTTTTTTTGTTGAGAATTTTCTATTTGGTTTCTCCAGGTTAATCTTGGGTCAAAAGTAACTCCTAGATAGATCTATGTCGGATTGTCATTTTTTTCCAAGATTGTTTTGTCGAGGGTAAGTTTGACGCTATGTTGTTTGGTTGAAAGGGAGAAGATTGTGTAGGTAGTCTTTTTGGTATTTATGGACATACCCCATTTTTTGGACCATAGGTTGAGATTGTTTAGTGCTTCTTGTAGCCTAAATTTTGAAGTGCCTGTGTATTCCTCTGTGCTAAGGAGAGCCAGATCATCAGCGTACATGCTGCATTTTAATTTTTTGGGGATAATTTGTAGTAAGTCGTTTATGAAAATTAGAAACAGTGTGGGTGACAGAACACCTCCCTGGGGAGCTCCATTTTGTATCGTAGCTGTGTTGCTTCTTTTGCCTTGCATTTTGACTAGAGCTTTGCGATTTGTTAGATATTCTGTAATCCAGTTTAACATTCAGTGGGATACCTGAGTATTGAGTAGCTTTAGAATTAGACCTTCTTTCCAGACCTTGTCAAATGCTTTTTCTAGGTCAACCCAGACGACGGTAGTTGATTTCTTTTCATGGAAGCCATCTTCTATTTCTTGGGCTATTTATGCTATTTGATCATCTGTTGATCTGCATTTTCTGAAGCCTGACTGTTCATCTGCTAGTAAATTTTCGGATTCAAGTATCCACATCAGTCTATTATTTACCATTCTTTCCATCAGTTTGCAGACGCAACTAGTCAGACTTATTGG
>MUZC01004680.1:167646-212646 GCA_002072015.1 Radix auricularia | reverse complement strand
GAGAGATATTCCTTTCTAAAGATTGTATTTGCGGCTTTTAGTTGGATGTTATTTTCTTCTGTTGGGGATTTTTTCTGCTAGATTTCTTGCATTGATAGTTTCATTATGAAGTTGTTCTAAATGTTGAGACCAGTTTGGTGAATAATTTTTTTCTGGCTCCTCTTGGGATAGATTCCTTTGCAGCTTTTAAGAGAGCTCTGGAGAAATCAAAGTAGGATTTGTTTAACCGGTTTGTTTTGCAGTTGATGTTTGTCACATATTCATCGGTTAAACGGGCAAAAAGTTCCCAGTTTGCTTTTTGTAATTCCATCTGGGAAGGGGTGGGGTTTTCTAAGGGCAGTTGAGTGGTTTCTATGTGGATGAGAATTGGCCTATGGTCACTAGTAGCAAGTTGGTCACCGACTTCTATTTTACTTCCTTTGTATAATTTGTTTGTAGCAAAGGCTAAGTCTGGAGTTGATGTTGTCTTCCATACTCTGGAGTAGAAGGTGGGAGTGTCTTCTGGTTGATTTAGGAGAATTAGTCTGTTTTCGGTTTGCCATTCCTCAACTTCTTCCCCCCTTGCGTTAAGGTCTGAGTACCCCCAGCTCTGGGAATGGCTGTTCATGTCACCCAGTAATGTTTGTGTAATCGTCTGGAAATATGAATTAGGTTATATTTATCGGCCGAAATATTTTAAATTTTGACATCAAGTGCATTTATAAGTGGTGTCGATTAATCGTTAAAGTTTTTAACGATTAATCGGGAAATCTTCTGCTTCTTCTTCTGCGTTCTCAAAATCTTTTTTGAAGGAGGATTTAGATCACAAGTCCTATATCCGTGATGTATTGCGCCGTGGCTGTCAATTGGCTCAGTCCACCATAAAGTTTATCGTGGAGGGTAGCTTCCTGGGGCCAAATGGCCACCCGGGTGTGGAGGTACAGAGGGCAGTTTTGCAGCACATGTTTCGCGTTCTCTGCAGCTGTTTCGCAGGGGCACATTTCGTTTTCTCCAGTTCGAAATTTGCGGGACATGTGCTGCCTTAGTTTTTTGTGGCCCGTCCTTAGTCTGAATATGATGTTCTGAGATTGGCGGGGAAGTTTAAAGAATGCATCGCCCACTGGATGGTGGGCTTTCAGCTCGGACCATCTTACTGCTTCACTACTTTTGAGAAACGCCTTGATTTCTTCGGGGAATTGGGAAATTAATCGTTAATTTCCACAACTCTTAAGTATACATAAAGCAATTAATTATAATTTAGAAAAAAGACAAACATAACTTAATAGGACCCTCAGATAGACATAAGGATAAAGAGTAACTGGGACGTGGTGGTCGAGAGGTAGCGCTCTCGACTGTCATACCGATGGTCACGGGTTCGAATCCACACGAAGGTGAGGATTTGTTCTCGCGGCCTGAGGAGTCCCCGAGTCACCCAGCTCCGAATGGGTACCTAACTAGACAATAGTTAGGCGGCTGGGGTAATGCGTGGAACCCCTATAGCCGTGGCCTGTGACCGCTGCATCACTTGCCAACAGATCATCTCTCATGGTCTGTGGACGCAATTATCTTCTGCATAGAAGGAGCGTCTGTATATCTAAGATATAAGATATAACTGTCTTATTCCGTACGCAAGAACCATCACATACAAGTTTTCTTTCTTCCCGTCCGGAATTCGGGCGTGGAATGGGTTGCCTGAAGAAACCAGGTAAGCCAACACTTTATCGTCATATAAAACCTGCATAAGAATGCAGGACTAAACACAAATCATAGATAAACGTATGATAATAATCTTCTGTATAGAAGGAGTCTCTGTATAAGATAAGAAAAGATAAGATAAAATAAGAAGAGAATTGTCTGTCATTGTTTTGTTGCTATCAAGGAAGGCGGGACGGTAGCCCATGGTGTCACCCGGGGCGGTAGCTCATGGTGTCACCCCCTCATGATTTAACCCATAGAATTCCTCCGAGTTTTCCAGTGCCAAATAACGGGAATATATTGAGTTTTACTGTCGGGTGTTACCCCCTGATTGTGTCACCCGGGGCGGCCCGCCCCCACCGCACCCCTAAGCGACGCCACTTCTTCTGTGTTCTAACTCCCAGTTCCCAATTCGTTAAATGAGTAGCCCTTGCAATTTCAGCCAGTAAAATATCATCTTCAATACAAAAAGAAACGTATACATATATATGTGTGTGTGTGCTTAATAAATTAAAGTAGACACGAATATAAGACTGGACATAATATATAAACGAAAGTAAAGCAATAAGAATTGGGGTGGGAGGAAGGTGGTGGTGGTAATGAAAGGAATTGAATTTTTATTAAAACCAAACAGAAAAGGGACCAAATTCACAATTTTACATGTCCGCTACTACAGTAGTAGCGGACATGTAAAATTGTGAATTTGGTTAATGGAGTCACGCTCCTTATCTTTTTATTAATATATTTGACAAATGACTTCTTCTCGTTTTCTTAACTCACATGCAATAAACCAGTAAATGCTATGATTAATTTTCCATTATGGCTAGCATTTAGCACTGTAAACGTAACATAGCTATTTCGACAATGAACGCCCCTTAAAGTGGAAGTCGTGTGCGCATGCTAACTAATTAATATACAGCTTTTTCTACTTGCCGAAATATAAATTTTAGTTTTTAAAAGCCAGAGTAAAGAATTCAAAATATTTTTTAAAATATTTTTTTTTAATTTTAAAAAGTTTTTTTTAAAAATAAAGGTATGTTCACCTAAGTATTTAGATTTTTCATTGTGTAAAAATTCACATAAAGTTTTAACTAAAATTTACGTACTTCGTCACCTAATTTTAAATTGTCAAATTTAAACTATAATAAATAATGCACTTTCAAATGTTTTCCTTCCATTTGTAATTGTAATATTTATGACAAATGTATGATTTTTCTAAGGAGTATGAATTTCATTATAACAATAAGTGAAACTTTTAAAATCATATTTAAACAACATATTCAAATCTATAAATTCACAGATTTTAATAGGTATAGGCTATCGATTAAAAATGTGTTAAACAGTAACTTTTTCAATTTTTAAACGTTTGAGAGAAAATATAAAACCATTCCAAGACATTATTGCACTTGGAAAGAAAAAAAAACAGGAAAAGAAGGAAAGCATTTTTTCAATTGTCAAAAGAATTGTCTATTTCCAGCATAAACAATGTTTTTATTCATTTTCATTTTAAATTTATGTGTTTAGCTGAGTCACTTATATTTAAATGTTATAATTATAATATTTTAAATGGGTAATTCAAAAGTATATATATATATTTATGACAATCAATGCTTTCAGAACTTGGAACTTTTTGTTGTTGTTGTTTTTTAGGAATGATAGTGATAGCACATTTTACATGCTTTACAATAATTCGGTAGTTAGCGTTATCACCGATCTTCTGCCTGCTCTGATTCTTCGGCGTGATATTGGTACATATGATTATGAATACTTATAATTTAAATACAATAGTATAGCTTGTAATATTACAAGCTAAGATTGAAACTTAACTCACATCTGATTATGCTTCTGTTCTTTTCAAATCCGTAACTCTGCAGTTAATATTACCTTAGTCCTTTGGCTAGGACCTTAAAGAGTTTATTAAAAGGATGTGGCTAGCGCTACGACAATTTTGTCGTAGCGGCAGACGACCCGGTCGGATGTTGCTAGCGTTACGACAAGATTGTCGTAACAGCAGACGAACCGGTCGGATGTTGCTAGCGTTACGACATGTCGTAGCGCTAGTCAGGAAACTAGTGCTACGACATACGCAACTTCTGCTACGACTAGTTTTAGTCACTCTTTGCAGTAAACACCTGGAACTGGAAATAATTAAATCTTAAGAAACTCTTCTGTAAATTGTAAACGCATAAATATATTAAAATACGACATAATTTGTATGTGTATTAGTATTAATTCTAAAATCTAAATGTATTTAGATAAATTTTTTAAATAGGTTTTGATTTAATTTTGCTATTGGTCTAGCGATTATAAGTATATCACTGATATTATCAGCCGATTTTGCTATACTATAGTATACTTGTGTAAGTGATGCCGATAAATTAAAATTTAGAGTATACCGTAAAGCCTAAANCCCCCCCCCCCCCCCCCCCGCTTGTGTTCAGCACTTTTTCGCGATGCCTTCAATTTTAGTAACAGTAATAGTGATGGTTTATAGTCATTTTTTAAACTCTTGCCTCACCTTTTTCGTTGGTGATGCCGACTGACTGTCAACTCGCGAATCAAAAAGAAAAAAATAATATTAGCATAATTAAATACAGTTTTAGTCGTAACTGTAAGTAAGCACATAACACATTTTTACGACTGTCGTAGCAGCAGACGACCTGACCGGTTGTCGTAACTCTAGCCAAGCATATGTGGATTGGCTAGTGTTACGACTAGTCTAAAATCTAAATATTTTTTATTTTAACAGAATTAGTCAACGTATCTGCTTTTCAGAATAATAACAAAAATTATTAGCATACTCATTATGATGTTTTTAAAAAAAAAAAATTATGAAATTTAAAAAAAAAACAAAAAACATCACTTGATCTAGCGAAGCTGATAAGAAAGAGTAATTTTTTAAAATTATAAATGTTTTTCATTTAATGGCTCAATCTAGATTTTCTTTTAAACCTTTAAAATTCATTAATAAGCTTATCTAGTGATCATGATATTTCATTATGAGAATTATGGTTTAGTATTTAAGTATTAGTAATAGCATATTTGAAAATACAGAAAATTGTTTACGACATGTCGTAGCACCAGCCACATCCGCGCGGGTTGTCTGCCGTTACTTTGTCGTAGCAGTAGACACTCCGTTATTAAAATTAAAGTCTTCTTAATCTTTCTTAGTGACTAGTGTCACCACTGTCTGCCTTGCCTTTAGTCTTAAGTTTTTTGTAGCCTTTAATACGGGCTAAAGTTAAATAACTAACTACACATTTTTAAAATATCATAAGTAAGCTGCTACTGCTAATTAAGCATTCATTAATTATTAGTAATTCTGTGCATTAATTATTACATAAGTCAAGTAATAAAAATATCTAGTATGTAGTATTAAACAGAAGTGTTGTTAAATTTCTGCTCCCCGCCATAGATTTGATAGATATTCTAATACTAATAGCAATTGAGTAGTCTATGAATATTATTTATTCAGAATATGAGAAGCTATTTTTCCTTCTGACCAGACATTTAAAATGGTTCACAGACAAAACGGCCCCGGACAAAACGGCCCCGGACAAAACGGCCCCGTCAAAATGGCCCCTGACAAAACGGCCTCAGACAAATCGGCTCTGGACTAATATTTGTTAATGGAATACAATTTTAAATAATTATTTATACTCGCCGATTCAGTGTCAGTTTTAATTTGATAAAAAACAATAACATCACAAGAAAGAATTTAATAACAGTTAAACTATACGGTAGCAAGTCACAATTGTTTGTTGAGAAGAAATTATGTCGTAACGTCACAAGAAATAATTTTACAATGTGACCACTTTCATAAAAGGTGAATAAGTTGAACAAAGGTTAAATTATTTTAAAATTTAAAAAATTATTAATTTTTGTGTAAAAAATGTCTACAATTTTTCTTGGGCCGTTTTGGTCGGGGCCGATATGTCCGGGGCCGTTTTGACGGGTCACCATTTAAAATATATAAAAGTTGAAATGGGAAATGGGTCATTCCATGTCAACTAAACCAGGGGTGTTCACCACACCATCTCAGATCTTCCTGAAATTTTTTGGGCATTCTGTATGCAAGCTACATTTAAGATAAAAACACCATTAAACTCAGCCTGAAACAATGAGTAAATACTGAAAATTTCAGCCTGATACCTCTTTTAGTTTTTGAAATATTCACATTCAAACATCATGAAAATGTAAAAGTCACGCAAACTTGCGACTGCCCTAAAAACTTTAAAAAATCATATCTCAGAATGTTTTTGCCCAAATGGCCTGAAATTTTCAGCTATTCCTGAACTTTGTATGTACTACAAGCCCTAAAAATTTCAGGAAGATCTGAGATGGTGTGGTTAACAATTGTCAGCAAACTGGTTGAGTTGACATGGAATAACCCAAATACACTTTTTTTATGAACACATACTGTGACTTTGACATAGTCAAATGACAAATGCTTAACTTCCATGAATGGTTATACTTACTTAGACTTAGACCTCTCACTGCAAAGTTAAGTTCTCTAACACTAGCATCTATCATCTAGTATGATCTAGTTATGCAAGATGAGACATGGACAAAATATCAAAGACCTTCACACTGTGATTCACTCCACACAGTATCTGACAATAACAAGTGCCAGTCTTAATTTTATTATTTATTATTATTAATTAGTAGAGGTAGAGTAGAGAAAAATCAGAATTTGTCTTTTTGCTTGCCAATATTTTCCATCATATTCAGACAACAAGATATCTTTTTGAACATGGATTTTTAAAAAATTCATATGAAAACTTTATAGCTCTCTAGTACAGATATCTGTCTATAATCAATCTATTCACAAATGCAATAATATTGCAGTCCCTTTGTGACTTTGTAGTATAGTTATTAATTATATCCATTTCTTAATTCCAGATAATACACAAGTGATAATATCAATTTTTAATATATTTTTTTGCATTTATCAACATTCTTTATCTAACAGAAATTTACAGTATTGAACTGAAGCATCACTTATCTAAATTGGTGGTACGACTAAAACTACAGAATAATTTGCTTCCATCAAATATCTAGAAGTTAAAGATCAAGATGTGGTTCGATGAAATGGGAGAAATCTTTGAAATGTTCAAAGGGAGCTTCCCCTTATCATTCCTGTTTTTTGTGCCAATCTTAATAATAATATCACCTGTCAGCCCAGTAAATGCCGCCCAAGAGTTTGGTGTATACAGGATGCAACACTATGATCTTCAAGGAACCAACTATGGTAAATATTATAGGATTATATATTATATTACATGATTAGACATTCTAATCTTTACGTGTAAAGAAATTAATTAGTTTTTGTACCAAAGTATACTTAGACTTAGTATAAATATTAATTGCTATTAGCCTTCCATGCTGAAATAATTTTTTTTTCCCAATCACCTTTTTAAAAAAAAAACAAACTGACCTGTAACTTTGTTGCCTATGATTTCTGTCAGCTTAATTAAACCCACTTCTCTTTAATAAGCTAGAGAGCTAAATATCAAGTCATAAGCCTGTATGTAATCTTGGTAACTTAATTAAACAAAATATTTTTACTCTGGGTCATACGTTTGAAGTGCTATCCTTCTAATCTGGAGGTAGGCATCTCAAGTCTGACATAATACATATTGTTTTAGACAACAAAAAAATGTTTTAGTAAGTTATGTAGATGATTTAGATACATTATTTCCAAAGTAATATGTAGTATACTAGCTAAATGGCTCAGTGTTTGGATTTCATTCCTTGGTCAAGAGTCAGACTTCTTAAGAATCTTAATAAAAGTTTTTGTAAATAGTTAAAAAGTTTTTTCAAAAGAAATTGTCAGTTGAGTTAACTGCATAGCTTAACCATAGAACAATGATGGAAGGAGAAAGGTGGTGCTTAAAAAGTAAATATTTTCACATATTTTTTAATGTAATTGTCAACACATTTTCTATTATCTTTCCCAAGTGTGTAAATGTTTGTCAGATTTAGTGCATAGTAGTATTATTGTAAAATTGTTAGGAAAAATTAATTGTTGTATTTAATAAAAATAGTTGAATTGATAACTTTAAATGTAACTAGTAATAATTTGATCATTGAAATAGCTTGATAATTCAATAAGCTTATCTATCATTGCTTTGATAGGTTGTAAAAATTCCATCATCAATATGGAGGCAAGGTCCATCGATTCCAAAATGTTGACACGTCGTTGTGCTGTTGCAAAGCTGCAGGATGTGACTATGCCAAAATATAGAGACTTAATGACTCAAAATGCAGCCTCACTTTTGATTATTCTACCCAAGAATTTGAACGATTTATCAGTGGAGGAGAAACAGGTTGGTGTTTTACAATTAATTGGGAAAATGTGTGTCTTTATTTTTGTTTTAAATGGTTTATTATGTTTCAATTGATAAATAATCAATGAAATAAAGGTCCAAATTAAAAAGCTAATCTATATGATTTACCAAGTCAAGCAGAAGACGTGTGGAAATAAGCATGATGAATGACCCTTGTAGTAAAGGGTCGATCAGGTAAACACTGCTGTGCGCTTGTTGCGAGATTGACAATGTGTTGGTGGTTTCACCCCCACCCTCCGGGACATTCACTCACGTTGTTTTCATTTCTTCGTGCTGCTGTTTGTGTCCATTCTTCCCCCCTCCCCCCTTCTTTGTACCATCTACGAGCAAGTCTGCGGTGTATGTTACGCCGCTGGTCGTATCTAATATAATATAATTTAGAAAGATTCTAGTTTTATATACTTAAAAAAAATTTCCTTAAAAATTTTTTTTTATTTAAAGATAATTTAAATTGAACCACTTTATTGCAATTCTTCGCCAGTACTCAAATTTTCTAAAAATATCACCTACAAATTTAATTCACAATTTTTATTTTTAATGTCGAATACACATTCCATTACTGCAGCTGAGTCTTAAAAAATGAGCTACTCCATTAAGTTGCTTCGAGGGGATTTCTTAATTTAAAGAAAAGTATTTAAAAATCTGTTTGGGATCATGGCTAATATCTGTCATATCCATGTACATGGATAGCTTCTGCAGAGCCTGGAGCAAGAGTTGTTACAAGAGCCATCATCAGTTCCAGTTTATTTCACTACAGAATCAGAATATCTGGATGATATCTATTTAGATGTTCAAGAAGGAAACTCAGGAGATAATGCCCCCACAGCCTGGGAAGGTCAGTTACATGCAACCCATCTCGTTTAGACCAAGAATAATTCCAAATAATTGCTATGTTAATTATGTTAAAAAATGTTTTTCAATAATTGTATTTCAAAAGTAACATTTGAACCATCCCTCCATGTTATGGGTTTCCTGCTTATTATTACTCATTAGCATTTTGGCCTAATTCAGCTGTAAACAAAGCACTGTTTTCAGAGCTTATCATTTAGGAGTTATATAGTGTCTATTAACGAAAGGGAAGAGCTTTTTTTCTTCTGTGTTTGATGATAAACAAAATTAATATACTTTTTTTTTCTGGTAGAACCAAGCTCAATCAACAATTGATTTTTTGGCTAAATGTTCTGTTTGTTTCGGGCTTGAATAGATTTGAGTTCAATATATTTTAAAGTCATCAATTATTGTCAATTGGAGAGGGGGGGGGGGGGTCTGCTTCTTTTTTTGTTTGTACTGAAGTCAAATTCTGAAAGCGGGGTACAGTATTGAGAGAATTGTTGGGTTAAAAAAACAACTTATAATTTATTGTGTGTTTTTTACAATTATACATGGGAAAACTGAAACTGACTTTTCATTATCACTAAGGCTGCGGAAATTAACGATTAATTTCTCTATTAAATGTTAAAATTTTTTAACAATTACGTTTTTTTAAACGATTACATGACCTACCACTTATAAATGTACTGGAAGTCAAAAAGTAAAATATTTCAGCCGATAAATATAAACTAGATTCCGGACTATTACGCAAACATTTTGGTTTAACTCTTAATGTGTCAAGGCCCGATAATGCGCGATTTACCTTTTTTTACCGAAGGGCGATAATGCGCGACTCGATTGAACTCTCTTTAGAAACGAAATTTCAGTAAATAAAAACTCTTCAGTGCTTGAAAAATGATGTTTTCAACTTCTGGCAATGGTAGCTGATTCCCTCGCTAGTGTTATTGTCCTTTACATTGTTTTTTTTTTTTGAAGATGCGATTTTGCTATACTTTATTACTAAAATAATAGTACGAAAATACAGGTAAAAATTGTTTTAAACTCAGTACGGTCTTTTGGATACATAAAATAACCATTCTTAGCCTTAAAAATGAAGTCTGTATGACAATAATAATATAAATGCATTTTACGCAATTTTTTAAATTTCATAACCCGTTGATCGCAATTAGGGAAATTCTTACGGCACTGAGGCGGAATGTTGACAAAGGTTATTGTGTCCTTAGAGAGAAATCATTTGCCTACCATGCAATGTTCCCTTTAAGTCTAAGCTTAGTTGGTCTGTGTGCAAAGTTTAAAAAAAAACAGCTCCTGTGCAAAGCTGCACAACGTACATTTTTTCTGCAATATTTTACACAATTTGCTGCGTGGTGCCTTTAAACTCCTGCGTTGGGTCAGTCTAATATCTGCGTAATCGCAGTGCTTGAAGGGAACATTGCTACCATGGTTATAAAACTTCGCTTACATATCATTTGCAAACTAAACATCCACTGCAGTATCAGAAACTTCAGCTGAGACAATCTATAACATTTGTGAACGATTGTTCAGCCTGACTGGTTATATTATCAATAAGACCCACTCATCACTTCAACCAAATAATGTCAATACTCGTCTGTTTGAGTTGTTGGGTAAAAGATGTCATTTAAAGAAGATATTCCAGCTTTATTTTGATTTTTAACAAGTAGTTTAATAAATGATACTTATGATGGCTTAAATTTCAATTCTTGACTTTAATCGAAATTAACTATTAATTAATCGTTAATTTTTCAAAAGTTAACAATTAAATTCAAAGTAATTGTTAATAGCCCTAATTATCACCAATGGCATTTAAAATACAATAAAACTGGCTTGTAGAAGTCTAATGAAATGAGAGCTGTTGATTGAAACAATAAGATTTCTTTGTTGTTTCAGCCTTGCTGAGCTCAGCTTCAGCTAATGGTTTCCAGCTTGTTATATCAGGGAGTCAAGCCGAAGCCTTGCCAGACTTTGAAATAGCCAACATTCAGGTATTTAAAACATTCAAATCTTTAGCTATGGAAAACTATTAATCATGGTTAAGTACAGACAGATAGTCATGGATTGTGGATTATGGGTAGTACATGTTAAATCATGGATTGTACATGTTAATATATTTAGTGAAGTTCATTTGATTATTTTCATATTTAAGGTAATGTTACTTTTAAATGTCTAAAATCTATTTATTGTCTTAACTTTGCTGTTTAATTCTACTCAACTTTTAGGGCAGATTATCTGGATATGGCATAGAGGAGCAGCTTCCGACAATAGTAATAACTGCACATTATGATGCCATGGGCATTGCTCCAGTAAATATTTTTTGTTCGTTAGACCATGAGTTAAATTAGTGAACAGTCTTTAGCTAAGCTAATATATGCAACTAACCCAAGTAACTCATTCGTGTTTGATAAATAAGAGATATTAAACTTCCTGAAATGTACACAAAGTATTATATAATTATAAATCCTCAAATCCTCTTTTTACATTGTTCCCTTTTCCAAAAGTAAAAGATATGCTGAAACAATGATGTCATATTTTTTACACCTAGAGTCTTTAATTTATAATTATAATTATTTTGCACACCTCCTATAAAATATAAGCTTAAAAAAATGACATCAGAGTGTTTCACACCCAGTGAGTGGCTTGGGCTTTTATTTATTGTGTGTAAAATATATGTGTATATGCTTGTGTAATAATTAGGGCTGGTACTGATTAATATTTTTTTTTAGGGCTGTGGAAAGAAACAATTAAATTCTCCATTAATTGTTATAATTTTTTAATGATTAAATTTTTAAAAACGATTAATGAACTCATCACTTACAAATTATTTGAAGTCAAAAAGTAAATTTAAAAAAAAAAAATTCTAACCATCCTAGGAACATTTTGGTTTTAATTGTCTTGACGGGAATGTTCAAAATGTTGATAAAGTTTTCCTAACACTTCGCCTACTTATCAAACCAAATGAAAAGCGTATTAAGCTAATGGTAGTAATAGAGTGTGACTCAGAGACAGAAAAAGGACAACAGCATTTCTGATGAATTACTGCGTTATAAAATGGAGATGAAAGTTCCTGAATCCATTAACCCTCTCCAATGGTGGAAACTTAATGAACACCGATGTCGGATAATTTCATTCCCTGCCAAGACCATTTTGTGCATACCAGTTACCTCAGTTCCATGTGAATGATTATTCAGCTTGGCTGCTTATATTGTCCATTAGACCTGCTTATCACTTGAACGAAATAATGTCAACACACTTGTCTTTTTGGGTAGTGGTTAAAAGATGACATGTAAAGGAGATATTCCAGTGTTATTTAGATTTTCAATAAGAAAGTTTAAAAAGTGTTACTTTTGACATCATACATTTTATTTTTTGGCTTTAATCAAAATTAACGATTAATTAATAATTAATTTTCATAAGTTAACTATTAAATTTAAATTAATCGTTAACAGCCCTATGTTTTTGTTTGATTAACCTGAAAATGTAATTAATTTAGATTAAATGTATTTCATATAACTCATATAGAGATGCAGTTAAGTCGCAAAATCAGTTGAGTAATTCCATGGCTCCAAAATTCTGTAACATAACTGCAAATTTGTTCAGCTATAAAGAAATAAGGAAAAAAAACTTTTATGTTTACACATGCCTTCCTAAATAAATAATAATAATTTGAGGGAAAAGCACACAAGTAAAAAAAAAATAATAATAAATTGGAGGAAAAATTTTTTTTTTTTCCTAAATTTTAATAAATCAAAATAATTTTAACTGATAAAAACTTTTATCTATTGATCGTTAATTAATCATTAATTTCCGCAGCTCTAGTAATAATTTTTATAGATTGTGTATATTTGTTTGTGTAATGTATTAATGGCTATTTTGTATGACGACATGTGTTTATTTTTTCTTCCTATCACAGGCATTGTCTTATGGAGTAGACTCTAATGGCTCTGGGGTCATTCTACTGCTAGAACTTGCAAGACTTTTCTCTAAGCTTTTCACCAACTCCAGAACTCATGCAAAGTATCCTTTTCATTGGCAGAACCACCATGTTAACTTATTACTAACTGATAATGTAATGTTAAAATTTCCTGGTTTGTTCAAATTTTTGGGATAGATGTGTCACCTAGTGTCAGTTGTGTCACCATATATCAGTTGATGTGTCACCATGTGTCAGTTGATGTGTCACAGAGTGTCTTTTGTTGTGTCACCATGTGTCAGTTGATGTGTTACCGAATGTATGTTGATGTGTCACCATGTATCAGTTGATGTGTCATGGAGTGTCTTTTGATGTGTCAACATGTGTCAGTTGATGTGTCACCATGTGTCAGTTGATGTGTCAGTTGATGTGTCACCATGTGTCAGTTGATGTGTCACCATGTGCCAGTTGATGTGTCACCAAGTGTCAGTTGATGTGTCACCATGTGTCAGTTGATGTGTCACCGTGTGTCAGTTGATGTAACAAATGTAAACTCACATACCAATAAACAGATTAGCTCTCTTAACATCCATCAGATACAATTTAGTCTTCCTGCTATCTGGAGGTGGTAAATTCAATTATCAAGGATCTAAAAAATGGATTGAAGATAATTTTGAAGCAGCAGGTAAAATGTGTTTTTCAACTCTGAAATTAATTTTTAAACTATAAAACACATAGAGGATTTGAAGACATTAAAACAAAAAAAGTATTTTAATAATTTTATTATCTGAAACATTTCTTTGGTTATTGCAAGTTTTCACTCTGCCTACTGATGTTTGTTATATAATAACGGTGGATTGTGAATGTTTGTTTCAGAAGGTAACATTTTGTCTGATGTTGCATTTGTCTTATGTCTTGATACTGTTGGAGCAACCAATAATCTGAACCTGCATGTTTCAAAGCCCCCAAGGGAGGACAGTCCTGGAGGACAACTCTATCAAGTAAATTTCTCATATCTTGTGTTTTATTAATTGCTCTTAGCTTATTTAAAGTGCATTAGATGTAGAGTTACTTCTGAGAAAAAACATCATTAATGACATTGAAAAAAATTCTGACTATCAAAGGCGTGCTAAAAATCTATACGTTTTTCTTTGTATTTTCTATAACAATTTAAGGGTTTCAGCAAGATATCCGAGTAGCATAGATATTTGAATATTTTGCAGCATATTGAAGATAAAAGATATTTGAATATTTTGCAGCATATTGAAGATAAAGATATTTGAATATTTTTGCAACACATTGAAGAAAAATATATATTTGAATATTTTGCAGCACATGGAAGATGTTGCCAAAGAACATTTTCCTGAGGTGAAGGTCGGCATGGTACACAAGAAGATCAACTTGGCTGATGAGATGCTTGCATGGGAGCATGAACGCTTCAGCATTAAACGTATGCTGGCCTTGACCCTCAGTCACCTTGACACACACAAGAGTCCAGATAGGACCACTATTCTTGATACAAGGTATTCTTTTACTATCATTAAAAGGGGAAGTTGTGTGCAGACTTCATTTCTCATCTCTGACTTTATTCTTGGTATGGGATTCTAGCAATTAAAAAAAGATGTAACAATCAAGTACATTTAGTTATAAAGTGTGTCATCAACTTTCTACCGAGACATGCCAAGCAGAGGATAAAGGAAATGGTGAAACAAAATGAATAGAGGATCGGATGTGTGTACCCCCCCAATGACAACGCTATTATAGCCAGTAGCTACTCCATCTGCTGAGTTGTGCCTCACAACATTATCTGAGCTTAGAACTCAATCACCACCCTAACAATACTTTGCCCTTCCCATAGAGATGTCTTCCTAAAATTTTCATTTCCTAAATTCTGTTTTCGTACACTCCAGTCCAACACCTTTTCTTTGATTCCATTGTTTGTTTAACATTTCTGATTTAATGCTATATTAAGTTACACATGAAGAAAAAGATTGCAACTGTTTAAATGTAAACTTTTTTACTCAGCACTATTTCATATTTTATGTAGCTTCTAGCTGGCTTAAAAATTTTAGAGTCATACATTTTTTTTCTTTCTCTGCTGAATATATTAAAAAAAATTCTTTAATGTTTAACATTGAAATGTATACTGTTATCACTAACTACTGGAATGTAATAGCCTAAAATAAAAAATATTGTTGTTTTCCATTGAAATGTATACTGTTATCACAAACTACCTGAATGTAATAGCCTAATATAAAAAAATGTTGTTTTAGAGAAAAAGTCAGTGCTGCTGTGATTGCCAGAAATGCCCAGCTGATTGCTGAAGCTCTAGCACGTCAAATTTACAATCTAACTAGTCAAGGTAGCTTCCAGATGTTTACAGACACATTGGTGAGCACAATCTTATTTCATTAGCAATTAGAGATGGCCTTATATAGGCTTTCTCAAATTCCTTGCTTTTTGATGTCTTCAATGAAAGGCTTGTTTACAAATATAGAAATAATTCCCCTCTACTTAAACCTTTGAGACAGATGCTTCCAGATGGGCTTGTCTGTTTTGATTCCAGTTAATGAGATTGCTGCTCATATTTCTTGCCTATCTCACCATTTGAATTGTTGTGTCCTTGAATAGTTGACTGTGTTAGATGTCCCCAGTAAATGCTGAAATTGTTATAAACAAAAACCCTAGCACATTGCATAAACACCTTCAGTGAAATATCTACCAGAACAAATTTATGTTTATAAAGTGGACTCGTAAAAACGGTATCGTTTTTTGCCGTGGAGACTTTTTAAAGAAGTCATTTCCAAGAGATTTAACAGCAGGCTTGTTGAAAGTTAACAATAATATTAGCTTGACCTTATTTTAAAAATTTCTATTTTCAAAATAGTGCTTGAGGTTTAACTCTTAATGTGCCAAAGCCCGATAATCAGCGGTTCACCGTTTTTTACCAAAGCGTGATAATGCGCGACTCGATAGAAAATTCTTTAGAATCAAAATTACAGAAAATAAAATCTCTTCAGTGCGTGAAAAATGATGTTTTCGACTTCTGCCAATGGCGGCTGTTTACCTCGCTAGTGTTATCGCTCGATTCGCGAATTTTTTTGGAAGTTTTTATGTTTTTTTTTCGAAGATGCGATTTTGCTATACTTAATTATTAAAATAATAGTACTAAACTACAGGTAAAAATAGTTTTAAACTCAAAACAGTCTTTTGGATATATAAAATAACCATTCTTATCCTAAAAGATGACGTCAGTATGACAATGATATAAATGGATTTTACGCAATTTTAAAAATTTTATAACCGGTTGATCGCAATTCGGGCAATTCTTACGGCACTGAGGCGGAAGTTTTCTGAAAACCTTATGGCTCATTAAGAGTTTAAATGAAAGAAACTAGCCATATGATTGTAGTCAAGGTAAACTGTCTCATCCAAGAAATATCTCATGAGCTGTAACCTTTGTTTCAGGCTGTGGAAGAGTCGGTTGTGACAGCTTGGTTAGATTACTTTGCTAGTGAGCCTAAAGCAGCCCAGCTCCTCAAGGTTGACTCAGAGCTTATAATGACTTTAGAACAGATGATGGCCCGATACCTGAAAGATGTTCGTAAAACTTTGATAAAGGCAGATAAAAGGTAGATTATCCGCTTTCAATGTCATGTAACAATTCTGAGAAAATTCTGTCTTGAGTTTTGTGGTTGCAATAAAAATTTATTTTTGTATAGCCAAGTTTTTGATGGAATTATTTCACAGTACTTGGAAATGGGGTTGAAATGTCCACCTAATGAGTGGATCTTAAGATATGTTCTGTGGGCACAATAAATTTTTTTTTTAAATCTGAGATCATCTAGGTGCTAGTATACCAGCACCTAACTTATTTATCATTTTTACAATTTCTTTTCTCTCAGAATGAAATAAGCTGAAATAATTATTCTTCATGTAGCGAAAAATAAATGTGCCAGTGGGTGGCGGCATTAGGTCATTTTTATCACAAGCATAATCTCATCCTAGATGGTCTTGGGTTTTTAAGTGATGTGTGGGAAAAACTGTCTATAAACCTTTCTCAGCTTTTTCCCCATCTTAAACTGGTGAAAGAATTGGCTTTAGAATAAAATAGTTTTCTCTATTACATTAAATCAGTTTTATATGCTTTAAAAAAATTTAATTAATATTTTCCTGTTGTATTTCATGTAAAAAGATGGCAAATATCTCTTTCAGAGATCCAGAATTCGTCTTTTATACTGGAGCAGAATATGTGATGAATGCATACAAGTAAGGTTTAGTTTGGTTACACTCCCCCCAAACTTTCAATCGATTAGATTCTACTTTAATACTTGAATAATTGAAAGGAAGACATTATTCTTACTGGACACAAATAAGAAAATTCAAATGTTTAATTTGCTTTGTTAAATCTTAAAGTCATGTTAGTTGGTGAGTATGGTCACATTCTTGCTTTCAAGGATCTTGGCTCTTAAATATCATCAAATTAGAATGGTTTGCTGGTGGAAACCAGAAAAAGCAAACATTTATCAACAGTTAATAATAAAATAACTGAAATAAAAAAGCAAGATTAGACAACAGCAATAGGAAAGAACAAAATATGAGCCAGTCAGTGAGCACAGTCTGGTCCATCTTATAATCACTGACATATAACATATGAGCTAGTCAGTGAGCACAGTCTGGTCCATCTTATAATCACTGACATATAACATATGAGCTAGTCAGTGAGCACAGTCTGGTCCATCGTATAATCACTGACATATAACATATGAGCCAGTCAATGAGCACAGTCTGGTAAATCTTATAATCACTGACATCCTTGTATAGACTGTATACCATATGAGCCAGTCAGTGAGCACAGTCTGGTCCATCTTATAATCACTGACATCCTTGTATAGAGTGTATACCATATGAGCCAGTCAGTGAGCACAGCCTGGTCCATCTTATAATCACTGACATCCTTGTATAGAGTGTATAACACGTGAGATAGTCAGTGAGCACAGCCTGGTCCATCTTATAATCACTGACATATAACATATGAGCCAGTCAGTGATTACAGCCTGGTCCATCTTATAATCACTGACATACTTGTATAGAATGTAACATGTCAAAGAACAGTCAACTGGCAATTAGCAGGTTTTTCAAATCTAACTTAAAAGCTAGAAACTGATAATCAAATTCATGAGCTCTTATATGTGTTATTATTTCTTTAATATTTGATAACACTATTATTTCATACCATCTGTATTATTTCATATGATCTCATGCCCACAATCTTTCTCTCCCCTTGTTACCAAAGTGTGAAGCCTGCTGTATTTGATCTCTTCCTTGCACTGTGTATTGCTGGTTACTTGGCCTTGGCCTACCTGTGTGCTCAGGTAAGTTTCTACCTTTATTTTATCATTGATCACTTCATCCCAATGACATTTATTTGTTGGATCACTTCATCCCAATGACATTTATTTGTTGGATCACTTCATCCCAATGACATGTCTTTGTTGGATCACTTCATCCTGATGACATGTCTTTGTTGGATCACTTCATCCTGATGACATGTCTTGGTTGGATCACATCATCTAAATGCCACATATTTGTTGGATCACTTCATAAAAAAAACCTTCTATCCCTGTTATTAGCTGCAGAAGTATTTAAATGGCCTTGACATTATTAACATGTTACTCTTTCCTCTGGTATAACTTTCACATCACTTACTATGACATTGATAACATGTTATTGTTTCCTCTGGTAGAACTTTCACATCATCTACTATGACATTAATAACATGTTATTGTTTCCTCTGGTAGAACTTTCACATCATCTACTATGACATTAATAACATGTTATTGTTTCCTGTGGTAGAACTTTCACATCATTTACTATGACATTGATAACATGTTATTGTTTCCTCTGGTAGAACTTTCACATCATCTACTATGACATTAATAACATGTTATTGTTTCCTCTGGTAGAACTTTCACATCATTTACTATGACATTGATAACATGTTATTGTTTCCTCTGGTAGAACTTTCACATCATTTACTATGCTTTGAAGCTCACTGTGATACCAGTCAGTCCCAAAACTAAAGTCAACTGAGAGACCAAGTAAGTCTAACATCTTTATTTTTTTAACATTCATTGACTTCACACTTTGTTTACATTCATTGACTTCAACTTGATTACATTCATTGAGTTCACTTTGTTTACATTACTGACTCCATTTTATGTCTGATAACTATGATCTTTAAATTTAATGCCTATTTTCTGTCTCTCCTTGATTATAGATTTATATCTCTAAAATAAAAGATTTAATTTGAATGAATTAAAACATGAGACTTTATGTTGCAGACATCAGGCTTCATAACCCTTGACTGTCCCATTGAATGATCTCCCTTGAGTGGCTCATTTATTTGTAGTGGAGATGATTTCAGGTATCATGAAGTTAAAGAACAAAGTAAAGATTTGATCTCTTGTGTCCCATTATAAATGTGTCTGACCAAATGTCTAGAATGAAAGAATTGAGGATGAGATTTTCTAAGGTTCATGAATGACACTTAAGTTGTTATGAGCTGCCCTTGGTGTTTACTGTCACTGAAATTATTATTGGCATTAATTATGGAAAATACTGTCATATGCAAATATTTTTTTATATTGTCAAAATACTGACTATAAATTATTTGATTGTAAAGAGAATGTCACTGAGAGTTTACTAAGTCCCAGCACTACTGAGCATTCAGCTTGTAATTTTATTTATTTTTAAAATTGTTTGTTTAATTACTATGTGACAAAATCACTATCAATTCATACGTCTGTCAGAAGTTAACTAACGCACCTTCACAATTCAGAAGTTTTAACTACTGTACCTTCTCAGTTCATAAGTCTGCCAGTAGTTTACTTTTAGCTCCTCCTCCTCTATTCTCTGTCTGCCAGTAGTTTACTTTTAGCTCCTCCTCCTCTATTCTCTGTCTGCCAGTAGTTTACTTTTAGCTCCTCCTCCTCTATTCTCTGAAGCAGTAACATTTTTATGTCAATTTTTTCCACCCTCCATTTTTTATGTCACAATATTCGTAATGTTTGTCATAAGATTTTTAAATCAGTATTTGCATTTTAAAAATAAATGATCAGTTGCCATAAGTTGGTTTTAATAGTCAATTGGATTGCAGTAATTTTTATGTCTAACTTTATATTTAATATATATCTGGACTAGTTGTACAGACTAGATAGTAAGAATTGTTTTATATTATACAGTCAATACACCTGGTCTGGCTACACTTGGAAACCTCAAGGGAAGTAACGGCATTGTCACATTTTTGTAGTTTTGAGATATTCACATTTTAAAAGTTCAAAACTATCCAAATTGATCACAAAATTATTCAAATACATTTGGTTAAAGAGGTTATTTGTTCATAATATCTCATTCAGAATATTCTATTTTTATCCTCTTTCAGATAGAGAGGATAACTAAAAAATGTCCAAAATCTCACTAAGCCATTACTTCCCCTGAGTTCTTCACTAGTGTATGCTGCCCGTCTTGTTTCTTTAGCAGATTCAATCAAATTGAGTCATTTGGTTCAGAATAGGACTTGAATTAGAACATAGGGTGTGGGGAGAATAAGAGAGAGATACAAGAAACAATAACAATGGTCTTTGATTGACTTGTGTATAAGATGAACACTTGTAACTAAACAGATGTGATTGAATCCTTGGTTCACTAATCAGAAGTTCCATGTATACATTTATTCAGCAAATGTACGGTACTATCATAAGGTTATCATTTTCTATATGTTACTTTATATTGTCTTTGAATGTTAGTCTTCAGAACTCTTGTTTATAGCTGTCTTTATTTATTCATGTCTTTGAATGGTATGAACTCATGACTTTTATGTAGAAATATTTACCAAAGACAGGCAGTCACAAATGATATTTGTGGACATTTCAGTTTTTGGTGATTGTAGTCAAATTATAGCAGTATTCTCTCAATGTTTGTAACTGTCATGAAATATTTGTGGACAGTTCCATGTGTGACATGTTGGTGGCTACTGACGTCATCTTTTCTGTAGACAGTTGAAATGTTCAGAACCTTTCAACAAATAAAGTCTGTCGTTTAAGGTGAAAGATTTGACGATGTAATTTTCTCAGATACCTATGAGCTAAATGTTATTCTTAGGTGTTTCTTTAGTCTCTAAACCAGTGGGTTACTGCCAAATGTTGTATACAAGATGCAAACTGTACAGAAATTTTGGAACTTGATAATAAAATCAGATTTTATATGTTATTTGATGGTGCCGTGTTATTTTTTAAATGGGTTAATGAAGTTATAGCTCATATTCTATATATATAAAAATGTGTGTGTGTGTTTGTCCTTTATAGCTGACTAAACCATTGATCGGATCGTCATGAAAATGTGTGAGACTGTTGAGTACGCTACCGGGTAACTGGCAACTTTTTTTTCTCAATTTAGCACTCATGGGGCGCTGGGGGCCCATGTCATTTTTTCTTATATGAGCTATATAAAAATTAATTTAAGGGATAGCTACAGGGAAAATTGCTGGATCTCAACCAAATTTTGTATATAAAAACTTGATAGCCAACATTAAATTGCTCTATCAGTTAACTCCTTATGGCCACTCCCTCGGGGAGGGGGGGCATAATACCTTTTTTCTTAAACGTTTAAGGTTTTATACCCATTTCAATTATTAAAGATCTTGACAAATAATGATAAATCTGTATCCATTATTATCTATATTGAAATGAACAGTTTTTTAAAACTTTATATCTTGCCCTTAATGGGTCCTTAATGTTGCTTTTTGCTTATATAAGCTACATAAAATTAGTTTAGATGTTAGCTACTGAGTAAATGAATAGATCTTAACCAAACTTTGTATACTAAACCCTGGTAGCCCACATTAAAATACTTAGGGGCACTGAACTTCGAGTGTCAACTTCTTCTGGGCTGGGGGGTCCAAAAGTGTTTTTTTCGTATTTATTTAAGATATATTTCCCATTCAATTTATTAATAATAATATCTTGAGAAATATATCCATGATGAAACTGAATTAAAATAAACAGGTTTTTAAATGTGTCAATGGTGCACTGGGAGACACGTTAAGGAGGCACTGGGAGACATTTTTATGGTGCACTGGGAGACACGTGTTAATGGTGCACTGGGAGACATGTGTTTATGGTACATTGGGAGACATGTGTTTATGGTGCACTGGGGGACATATGTTTATGGTGCACTGGGAGACAACTGTTTATGGTGCACTGGGAGACCTGTGTTTAGGGTGCATTGGGAGGAACGTTTTTATGGTACACTGGGAGGAATGTGTTTATGGTGCCCTGGGAGACATGTGTTTATGGTGCACTGGGAGGAATGTGTTTATGGTGCCCTGGGAGACATGTGCTTATGGTGCACTGGGAGAGATGTGTTTATGGTGCACTGGGAGACATGTGTTTACGGTGCACTGGGAGGAATGTGTTTATGGTGCATTGGGAGACACTTGTACACACGATGGAAATGTTCAAACCAACAGAGTTTTCTTATATTTTATTAAGTACACTGCTCGTGGCATAGCATTCATGGAAGGTTACAAAAACTTTGAAGAAGACAAAAGAAAGTCAGCAAGCCGCTAGGAGACGTGTAAGAGTGTAGCTAATGATTGATGTAAATGGCATCTTTAACTTACACTATTGGTTGATTGCCTTCATATGACATCTGTAAATTACACTATTTTAGGATTGCCTTCATATGAGATCTGTAACTTACACTATTTTAGGATTGGCTTCATATGACATCTGTAACTTACACTATTTGATGATTGCGTTCATATGACATCTGTAAATGACACTATTTGATGATTGCCTTCGTATGACATCTGTAACTTACACTATTGGATGATTGCCTTCATATGACATCTGTAAATGACACTAATTTAGGATTGCCTTCATATGACATCTGTTACTTACACTATTGGATGATTGCCTTCATATGACATCTGTAAATTACACTATTTTAGGATTGCCTTCATATGACATCTGTAAATGACACTATTTTAGGATTGCCTTTAAATGACATCTGTAAATAACACTATTTTAGGATTGCCTTCATATGACATCTATAAATTACACTCTTTGATGATTGCGTTCATATGACATCTGTAAATGACACTGCTTTAGGATTGCCTTCATATGACACGTATATGTTATTATTGTTATTCTAGCATAATGGTATCTTAATGTATGTTGTATTATGACTATAGTTGAAAGCCATCTTCATATTTCCACTTGATGTTCTCATGAGCATTATCATACAGCTCAAAAGATCTAAAATGCACCAAGCAGAGCAGGATGTGCCCGGGATAGCAGGATGTGCCCGGCAGAGCAGGATAGCTATAGATTGACAGCACATAGAGCAGATTGATACAAATAAAAATAAAATTAAAATATGTTCAAATGTTGGTATACATCAATAAAAGATTCTTCTTGGCACTCAATGTGCTTAGATCTTAGTCATGAAGACTGTCTTATATGTTTAATAGTTTTGATAGGCTCAAAGCTCAGAAACTTTGTCCATTCTAGCTGTCAAAGAATGTGTAACTTTCAGAGTGTCAATCTCAGCTGTCAAGTGAGTTAATTTCAATTGTCAAAACATTGTTACTCGTTAGCCGTCAAACTGTCAATAAGTGTCTTAATTTCAGCATCAAAAGTGTCTCAATGTCATCCACCAACAAATGTCTTATTCTCAGATGCCAACTACCGATCGTTTGTCATTATCAGCTGTCATGAAGTTGTCAGATTTGTTGTCAATAATTCTGGTTCTACAACTAAACTCTGCACACCAAGAAAGACAGAAAATATATTAAATTTGAAATCCTACATCCTAAGGATGTAAAAGGTAAACTAGCCCAAGACAAGTCCTAATGTCCTAAAGATGACAAATGTAAAGTAGCCCAAGACAAGTCCTAATGTCCTAAAGCTGATAAATGTAAAGTAGTCCAAGAAATGTCCTAATGTCCTAAAGATGACAAATGTAAAGTAGCCCAAGACATGTCCTAAAGATGACAAATGTAAAGTAGTCCAAGACAAGTCCTAATGTCCTAAAGCTGATAAATGTAAAGTAGTCCAAGAAATGTCCTAATGTTGTAAAGATGACAAATGTAAAGTAGCCCAAGACATGTCCTAAAGATGACAAATGTAAAGTAGTCCAAGACAAGTCCTAAAGCTGATAAATGTAAAGTAGCCCAAGACATGTCCTAAAGATGACAAATGTAAAGTAGTCCAAGACATGTCCTAAATATGACAAATGTAAAGTAGCCCAAGACAAGTCCTAATGTCCTAAAGCTGATAAATGTAAATGTAAAGTAGCCCAAGACAAGTCCTAATGTCCTAAAGATGACAAATGTAAAGTAGTCCAAGACAAGTCCTAATGTCCTAAAGATGACAAATGTAAAGTAGTCCAAGACAAGTCCTAATGTCCTAAAGCTGATAAATGTAAAGTAGCCCAAGTTTAAGCTGAATCGTGCCAAAGATTTAGTTGTATTTTGACCAAAGTCATTAAAAGACATTAGATCAAATGTGCACACATTCTACAGATGCTCAAAGTGCCAGTCCTAACACACAGTTACTCTCGCACTCAGAAGAATAATGATAATATTTACATTTTATACAGATATAATGGTCACAAAAAAAAAAGCATTACAAGTACAAGCTGTTAAAGTAAGAGTTTAGCAGTGTACGCTGTGCTATTTTTAGACACAGGAACGTGACCTCATTAAACAGCAATATTTGATTTTGAAAAGAAACAATGTTTGACCACCAACGAGCTACTAGATTAAAAATATTAGACTTTACTAGATTTCCTCATCTTTAAATGTTATCATTAATTAGATCTAAGTTCATCTCTCAAGGCTTAGGTCATTGTTGCTGCACACACACACACAAATATTCATTGCATCATTGACAGTGACAGTCATTGACAAAATGAAACAAACGATAATGTACACAGCATGTAAAAATATTTGGTTCTATGTCTAAAAATGTTTTTTTGTTGCTATCGTATGTAAGTGTTAGTAAGACTACTTTGTTGCTATCGTATGTAAGTGTAAGACTACTTTGTTGCTATCGTATGTAAGTGTTAGTAAGACTACTTTGTTGCTATCGTATGCAAGTGTAAGACTACTTTGTTGCTATCATGTAAGAAAATATTTTGGTATTGGAAAAGAATGTTTCTTAGACAAATAAAACTTTCATCTGGTATTGGCTTGGGAAGTAAGTACCTAATAAATAATAAACGTCTTTGAAAGCCACATGGAAGATGACGCAACTTCTGTTATTTCTGACGTAATATCCACGTTAGGCGTTATATCCAGGTGTGACGTAATATCCAGGTCTGGAATTCTCACTGAAAAAGGTGATAAAAAAATTGACATTCCTGGATGTATGCTCAAATGTTAACTTGGTCCAAAAATGAACTAGTAGACTGCTGGTAACTGGTGCACTGCTAGTAGTGTAGTAGACTGCTGGTAACTGGTGCACTGCTAGTAGTGTAGTAGACTGCTGGTAACTGGTGTACTGCTAGTAGTGTAGTAGACTGCTGGTAACTGGTGCACTGCTAGTAGTGTAGTAGACTGCTGGTAACTGGTAAACGGCTAGTAGTGTAGTAGACTGCTGGTAACTGGTGGACTGCTAGTAGTGTAGTAGACTGCTGGTAACTGGTGGACTGCTAGTAGTGTAGTAGACTGATGGTAATTGGTGGACTACTAGTAGTGTAGTAGACTGCTGGTAACTGGTAAACGGCTAGTAGACTGCTGGTTTTACTACCAGAAGATCGCTGCTAGTTCATGATAGGGACAACTCAATTCTTTATTTCCCATGGTTTTGATGCGCCGCTCGACTCTCTACAGTCTACATCTATAGTGGAGGATTGTTGAAATTGTTGCATTGATTTATTTTGAATAGATGGCATGCTCTGGTTATAAAAACAGAAGGCATAACTCAGTTATACTCATAGCTCTGCCCGGAATCAGCACTAACACAAGTGTATGAAAACAGGAGGAATAACTCAGTTATACTCATAGCTCTGACCGAAATCAACACTAACACAAGTGTATGACAACAGGAGGAATAACTCAGTTATACTCATAGCTCTGACCGGAATCAACACTAACACAAGTGTATGAAAACAGGAGGAATGACTCAGTTATACTCATAGCTCTGACCGGAATCAACACTAACACAAGTGTATGACAACAAACGCTGACAAGACAGATAACTACGATGACGCCATGAAGGACAAAGAGTGGATCACGTGGTTGGGGTGAAAGGACAATAGTCCTAGTCCTAGGGTTTAGCTGGGATGTCTATGGGGTCACTGGCGTCCCACGTGATGGGGTTCCTGCGCTTAGCAGGGGGAGCACTCAGACATCTGCGCCCACACCAATTCCCTCCCCTGAAGCTGGCACTTTTAGAGACAGGGGGCGTGCTGGTCTTGGACCCTATCGACAACTTCTTGATGGTCACCGCCTCCGACACCCAGTCCGGGTGAATGACAAAATACTCAGCGTGTCCAGAATGCGCCCCCAGGAAAAAGCCGCCATCATAGGAGTAGGACGAACTGGGACGAGCGGGTTTCGCCGCTGGTGACGTCTTCTCAGAAGCCGCACTCCTTGAGGACCTGGGAGAGGAGAGGGAGGAGCTGTTGACGTGTTGATGGAGGAAACTTCCGGTGGGAAGACTCGTGCTCATCAGCTGACTGCCGTCCGTCCAGATGTGGGTGGTTCGGTTCCTACGCTGGAAGGCCATGGTGTGGGGGGCGCTGTCACTCATGCTGTCTGACGCCACCCGGGGGTGGGGGCTGGGGGCGTTGCTGGAGGCGCTGCGCCGGCGGGTGGGCGGGTCGGCAGCAAGACGAGAACCGCTGGGGCGGCCTGTGTCACTGGCTCTGTGGGTAGACAAAGATGGCGGTCAGTGCAGGGCTACGGGGTGAAGGTGTGAGATGTGATATACATTACTTAGGGGCAAAGGGAATAAATGCACCTGGTGCTGTAAATGCAGGACATTCACCTTTGTAACAGTTGTTCACTGACTTAAGGAATAAAAATAGATTTTTTATTTATTTATGGTTTTAATTTTAAATTAATGTCAACTAATAAACTTAACATGTAAATGTGTTAGAATTTTTTTTAAAGTCATGATACATTCAATAGAAATATTAGCTTCCCATACAATGAATTTAAGAAACAAAGTGGGTCAAAGAAACAAAGTGGGTCAATGAAACAAAGTGGGTCAATAAAAGAAACAAAGTGGGTCAATTGAAGAAACAAAGTGGGTTAATTGAAGAAACAAAGTGGGTCAGTTGAAGAAACAAATTGGGTCAATTAAAGAAACAAAGTGGGTCAATTAAAGAAACATAGTGGGTCAAATAAAGAAACAAAGTGGGTCAATTAAAGAAACAAAGTGTGTTAATGAAACAAAGTGGGTCAATTGAAGAAAAAAGTGGGTCAGTTGAAGAAACAAATTGGGTCAATTAAAGAAACAAAGTGGGTCAATAAAAGAAACAAAGTGGGTTAATGAAACAAAGTGGGTCAGTTGAAGAAACAAATTGGGTCAATTAAAGAAACAAAGTGGGTCAATTAAAGAAACATAGTGGGTCAAATAAAGAAACAAAGTGGGTCAATTAAAGAAACAAAGTGGGTCAATTGAAGAAAAAAGTGGGTCAGTTGAAGAAACAAATTGGGTCAATTAAAGAAACAAAGTGGGTCAATTAAAGAAACAAAGTGGGTCAATTAAAGAAACAAAGTGGGTTAATGAAACAAAGTGGGTGAATTGAAGAAAAAAGTGGGTCAATTGAAGAAAAAAATTGGGTCAATTAAAGAAACAAAGTGGGTCAATGAAAGAAACAAAGTGGGTCAATGAAAGAAATCAATAAAATCTCCAGGATGGTTTCAGTGAATGTGCTGTAGAGAGACCTTGACCTTGATATGTAAGTCACGATATTTGATTTCTGTAACTGTAACACGATAGCTGTCACAATCACACAATTAATCTTTGTATGACCTAGCTGTCACTGTCACACAATCAATCTTTGTAAGACCTAGCTCCTAGTGTCACTGTCACACAATCAATCTTTGTAAGACCTGGCTGTCACAATCACACAATCAATCTTTGTAAGACCTAGCTGTCACTGTCACACAATCAATCTTTGTATGACCTAGCTGTCACTGTCACACAATCAATCTTTGTAAGACGTGGCTGTCACTGTCACACAATCAATCTTTGTATGACCTGGCTGTCACTGTCACACAATCAATCTTTGTAAGACCTAGCTGTCACTGTCACACAATCAATCTTTGTAAGACCTAGCTGTCACTGTCACACAATCAATCTTTGTATGACCTAGATGTCACTGTCACACAATCAATCTTTGTATGACCTAGCTGTCACTGTCACACAATTAATCTTTGTAAGACCTAGCTGTCACAATCACACAATCAATCTTTGTAAGACCTAGCTGTCACAATCACACAATCAATCTTTGTAAGACCTAGCTGTCACTGTCACACAATCAATCTTTGTAAGACCTAGCTGTCACTGTCACACAATCAATCTTTGTATGACCTAGCTGTCACTGTAACACAATCAATCTTTGTAAGACCTAGCTGTCACTGTCACACAATCAATCTTTGTAAGACCTGGCTGTCACTGTCACACAATCAATCTTTGTAAGACCTAGCTGTCACTGTCACACAATCAATCTTTGTAAGACCTAGCTGTCACTGTCACACAATCAATCTACCTGGTGTTTACGTGTTCATGGTGGGCCGACTTATTTGCCCTAACAAAATCAACGTATCTTCCCGGCAGTGCCGTCCAGGGGCGTAACCGCCTGTGTTGGTAAACATGGCCCACCGAGTCGACGATGAGGCCATCCGACTCCTGGAGCGGGTACAATGTGGGGACTGGTGTTATGACAGCGGGGGATGACGTCACCCATGGCTTACGCTTAGCGGTCAGGGACGGCCCTCTGCCCATGGGCACCGATGCCATGGCATCCACGTCATCATGGAACCGGAGCCGGCACTGGGCTAACCGGAAGTCTCTGTTGGTCCCGTTGACGTCAGCACCGGGGCCTGGGACTTGATTAGCCTCTTGGTTCGTTGGACCTCTGACCGCTTGTGACTCTAGCCCGACCTGGCCACCATTCTGCACGAGAGCGGCGTCCACGTTATGTAAAGTGGACGAGCCCTGCCCCTCAGGGCAGCAATGTTGGCTGTAAGCCCTCAGAGCTTTCATCATGATGTCGCGATGTTCTACATCAATGTCTGGAATGAAACACATCACATAGATGTCATGGAATGATTACAAACATAACAGGGATTCAAACCTCTTACCTTCTCAACGACGCCTGAATCTCAAACACGTTAACCAACTTTTTATCGCTGGCCCGTGAATCTGATGTAGATTTGGCCAAGAAACAGGTCTTTGAGCATTTCATCGATAAATGTTGGCTGAAATTCCTTTCAAATATTACCACAGTAATACCACTTGGTTCTAAAATAACGACTTTTTTGTATTGAGAATAGTTGTACAGCGAGTCGACAGTAGCCCGCAAGTATGGCTGCTACACTAACCAGATGATCTACTGATTATAGAGATGGTGATGAAAACAACACAGAGGTCGCCATGTTGGCTTGGTCGTGCCATCTACTCAGCCACGAGATAGGGATATCGACCCGGACCGGCTCAACAAAGCCGCTATCGCTTGGCCTGTCTCTCTGGCGTTTTTAGCAGGGGCGGGGTGGCCGAGAGGGGAGGTTCAATGGCAGGGGCGGCGCTACCTGGGGACAATCGATATTTGAGCATCAACACACGGGGTGTAGGTTTTCACGGCCATTGAATGTCGATATAAAGAAATGAAAAATTCGTTTTATTTGTGTATTGTTTGTTCGTTGTGGAAGGCTCTTTGCCGAAACGTTCGCTTTTTTTTTTTGTTACGTCCTGTCAGGCTAACTCAGACCATGTCTAACTGTTTTCCATTTACTAATACAAACATTTAGCTGATTTATTTTTGTTCTTTTAACAAGAGAAGAGCAATAATTTAAAACTGAATACAGAATTCAGAAACAACAAACAAACAAACAAACAAAGAAACAAACAAACAAACAAACAAACAAACAAACAAAGAAAGAAAGAAACAAACAAACAAACAAAGAAAGAAACAAAGAAACAAACAAACAAAGAAACAAACAAACAAAGAAACAAACAAACAAACAAACAAACAAAGAAACAACGAAACAAACAAACAAACAAACAAACAAACAAAGAAACAAAGAAACAAACAAACAACAAACAACCCACTAGATCTGATAAAGTGTGAGACCCTCTCATCTCATTCAGCGCTTGTTAAACTCAACAGCTACCATCTCATTCAGCGCTTGTTAAACTCAACAGCTACCATCTCACTCAGGTCTCTGAGTAGTTCAACATGTAACCTTCATTCTAGGTCCTCAAACAATGAAGAACTTGGACATCAGGGGTTGTCGCTAAATAAACTGCTGGACAAGTCATTGTGGCAATATTCACTTTACCAAACAGATCTGATGTCAATTCTACATGTCATCTTTTCATCAACTAACCTGACAGTCTGATGTCATATCGACATGTCATCTTTACATCAACTAATCTGACAGGTCTGATGTCATGTTGAAATGTCATCTTTACATCAACTAACCTGTCACGCCAGATGTCATCTTCACAACAATTTCTCTACGCCCCCCCTCCCCCGGGCCACTACACCACAAAAACCGACTCAGACATGTTAACAAGGGGAAAGTAGCACCATAGAATGTGACCTACACACCAGCGTTACATCATTTATCTACCCTTTGGTATCGTGTCTTCGTGATGCCAATACATTGACAGAATCACAGTACAACACCGAGATAACTTTCACATATAATTATAAGGTTCGTTTATTTTAAGAGAAGTTTACATTAACAACTTTAATCGCTTTCATTTATTTTTAAAATAATCGAGTTTTTCTTTTTTTTTAAATTCCGTCTATCAAAATCTTTGATCTTTCGTGAAGAAACAAAAATGCCCCGAAATAATAACATTTTAAAATTAAATGCCAACCAAAGTGAGAAAACTATTTCACTTAAAATAAATGTTTCCAACAAGAATCTTGAAAAGAAAGTACCACTGGAGAATGGATGTGAGACAAGATGGCGATCTGAGGTTTAAACTGGCCATCCTAGTCTAAATCTGGCCACCCTAATGTAAACATGGCCACCCTAATGTAAACATGGCCACCCTAATGTAAACATAGCCACCCTAACGTAAACATGGCCACCCTAATGTAAACATGGCCACCCTAATGTAAACATGGCCACCTTAATTTAAACATGGCCACCCTGATGTAAACTTGGCCACATTAATTTAAACATGGCCACCCTAATGTAAACATGGCCATCCTAATGTAAACATGGCCACCTTAATGTAAACATGGCCACCCTAATGTAAACATGGCCACCTTAATTTAAACATGACCACCCTAAAGTCTAAAGTAAACATGGCCACCCTAATGTAAACAGGGCCACCCTAATGTAAACATGGCCACCTTAATTTAAACATGGCCACCCTGATGTAAACTTGGCCACATTAATTTAAACATGGCCACCCAAATGTAAACATGGCCATCCTAATGTAAACATGGCCACCCTAATGTAAACATGGCCACCCTAATGTAAACATGGCCATCCTAATGTAAACATGGCCACCCTAATGTAAACATGGCCACCCTTATTTAAACCTTGCACCTAGTCTAAACATGGCCAACATAGTATAATCTTGGCCACCCGAACAACCATGACATGAGAGGTGGCCCGAACTATTATTGTTGGAGCCGGTAAACTAATTGACAGGAGGACAATATTCTTACCATATGTCCCTGAGATTGACAACTGAACGCTATCACCTGCGGTCTGACCAGGGCAAGACTGAAGATACATTAAAAAATTTAAAAAAGATTAGTAGTATAATAATGTGCTAACTTCGAACATCTCTAACAACATATTGTATCATGTATATTATCTAATAGAAGCAGCGTCTGTAACAAATAAGATAAGATGATAGTTGTTTCGTTTATAGTTATAGCGCTATTTTGTTGATAATAGACAAGCATTCTCGGCGTGCTAAGAATTCTAGCATTCTCGGCGTGTTAAGCCTTTGTCTAAAATATCTCCAATGTTTATTTGTTCTATCTAGGAATGGGAAGCCTCTGCCATAATTTGGACTTTTCTCTAGCATGGAATGTTCCATAAATTGGACCAGTGGCGTAGCTAGGGGAGTGGGTCCTAATTCGAAAGCCCCCCACCCCCCGGGCCCACACTTGAGGGGAGCCCTCAAAGGAGACTCTGAAAAATTTTTGATATTAAATATTACGCCATGGCCATGTCAGTGGGGCCCCTAACGAGGCCAAGTCCACCGGCCCAAAAATCCCTACTAATTCCTAGCTACGCCACTGACTTGTAATATTCCATAACTTTGACTATTCCACACCTGGGACTATGTCAACGGCGGCCGCTTGAGGCTCTTCTGTGTTCACATTGCTATGACAGATATGTTACACAGATTAGTGGAAGGTTTCCAAGCCAGGTTTAATTAATTACCCATAGAGCTTCAATGCGGCTCTAAAATTTAAACGAATTTTAAAATATTTTTTGATTCAACATTTTAAAATGACTTCCAGTTACTACAGGTCTGGCCACCTTTTGATTATTCCATAACTTGGACAATTCTATAACTTGGACCATTCCATAACTTGGAACATTCCATAACTTGGACCATTCCATAACTTGGACCATTCCATAACTTGGTTCATTTCATAACTTGGGCCATTCCATAACTTGGACCATTCCATAACTTGGACCATTCCATAACTTGGACCATTCCATAACTTGGACCATTAACTTGGACCATTCCATAACTTGGACCATTCCATCAATAACTTGGACAATTCCATAACTTGGACAATTACCGATCTTGGGCTATTTAATTTCCTACTTGTACACACACAAATCTCTCTTTCCTACTTGTACACACCCAAATCTCCCTTTCCTACTTGTACACACACAAATCTCCCTTTCCTACTTGTACACACCCAAATCTCCCTTTCCTACTTGTACACACCCAAATCTCCCTTTCCTACTTGCACACACATCTCCCTTTCCTACTTGTACACACACAAATCTCCCTTTCCTACGTGTACACACACAAATCTCCCTTTCCTACTTGCACACACATCTCCCTTTCCTACTTGTACACACACAAATCTCTCTTTCCTACTTGTACACACACAAATCTCCCTTTCCTACTTGTACACACACAAATCTCCCTTTCCTACTTGTACACACCCAAATCTCCCTTTCCTACTTGCACACACATCTCCCTTTCCAACTTGTACACACACAAATCTCCCTTTCTTACTTGTACACACACAAATCTCCCTTTCCTACTTGTACACACATCTCCCTTTCCTACTTGCACACACATCTCCCTTTCCTACTTGTACACACACAAATCTCTCTTTCCTACTTGTACACACCCAAATCTCCCTTTCCTACTTGTAGAAACACAAATCTCCCTTTCCTACTTGTACACACACAAATCTCCCTTTCCTACTTGCACACACATCTCCCTTTCCTACTTGTACACACACAAATATCCCTTTCCTACTTGCACACACATCTCCCTTTCCTACTTGTACACACACATCTCCCTTTCCTACTTGTACACACAATCTCATTTTCCTACTTGTACACACACAAATCTCCCTTTCCTACTTGCACACACCCAAATCTCCCTTTTCTACTTGTACACACACAAATCTCCCTTTCCTACTTGTACACACACATCTCCCTTTCCTACTTGTACACACACATCTCATTTTCCTACTTGTACACACACACATCTTATTTTCCTACTTGTACACACACACATCTCATTTTCCTACTTGTACACACACACATCTCATTTTCCTACTTGTACACACACACATCTCATTTTCCTACTAGTACACACACACATCTCATTTTCCTACTTGTACACACACACACATCTCATTTTCCTACTTGTACACACACAAATCTCCCTTTCCTACTTGTACACACACAAATCTCCCTTTCATACTTGTACACACCCAAATCTCCCTTTCCTACTTGTACACACACAAATCTCCCTTTCCTACTTGTACACACAAATCTCCCTTTCCTACTTGTACACACACAAATCTCCTTTTCCTACTTGTACACACACAAATCTCCCTTTCCTACTTGTACACACACAAATCTCCCTTTCCTACTTGTACACACACAAATCTCCCTTTCCCACTTGTACACACACAAATCTCCCTTTCCTACTTGTACACACACAAATCTCCATTTCCTACTTGTAAACACACATATCTCCATTTATTCATAATTTGTAAATTACTTACATAAAAACCCATGTTTTACCACCCCCCTTATTTCACATTGAAACCAGAAATAAATTAGACCACGCCCCTTTCCCTACCTTTATTTTCTCACTAAAAGTTCGAACAAGTTTCTGACGTTGAAATAAGAGTGAATTCATTAATGGTGTTAAAATTAACTATTGTGAATTCATTAATGGTGTTAAAATTAACTATTGTGAATTCATTAATGGTGTTAGTGTTAAAATTAACTATTGTGAATTCATTAATGGTGTTAAAATTAACTATTGTGAATTCATTAATGGTGTTAAAATTAACTAGTGTGAATTCTTTAATGGTGTAAAAATTAATTATTGTGAATTCATTAATGGTGTTAAAATTAACTATAGTGAACACAATGATGATGTTAAAATTGTCAATGGTAAATTAATTCTTGGTGTTAAAATTAAACATGGTGAATTAATTTATAATGTTAAAACTAACTATGGTGAAGATTTTAAAATTATATTTGATGAATTGAGTAATGTTGATGAATTTAAAATATAATTATAATAATAATGAATTTATTAACGATGTTGAAATTAATTGTATTAAATTATTTAAAACGGTTATTTAACAAGAGTGTTGAAATTAAATAATGGCTAAAGCGAAGTATGTCGACCGTGACGTCACGACGCTACCGATAGCAGGAAAAGAAAGTTCTATAAATTCTAAAAGGATTCTAAAAAATGGAAGGTTTTAGGGTTTGGGTTAGGTATAGCTTTAAAATTTTCGGAAAATTGAAGGTTTTAGGGTTTGGGTTAGGTATAGCTATAGAATTTTAATTTTAAAGCTTTTTAAAGGACGTGCTATAACAACAAAGAAGGCCGCCATGACCGGGACGTCACAGTCGACATACTTCGCTTTTACCTTAATAATTTATATTGAAATTAATCATTTTTAAAATAATGATGTAGAGATTAATGGTGTTGAAGTTAATTTGACAGATACCCGTTTCTTCGGCGATGTCCGGACATTGCTACGTCCTTGACCCTTGTCTATCCTGAGGTCACCGTCGTGTGCCATGTCTAAGGGGAGGGGATATTGTTGTATAAACAAGGCCTTAGGTTCAACTGCTGGCTGCTGTACAGTTAATGTCTGTCTTTGGTTCAAGGATTTTCTGGTGTAGAGTATCTGGGTCTGAGAGTCTGAGACATTCTTTTTGTTAGTCAGGGCGTGGTCAGACACGTCCTTGGCACGGATTTCTGCTGACGACACTTCCGGATGTTGCCAGACATTTTTCTCTTTGACTTGTTTGATGACGTCATCGTCTTCATCTTGGCTCCTAGGTATGACAACTTTTAGTTCCGTTGGCATTTTCTGTGTGACAGTTGAACAATGTGACAGTTGAATAATGTGACAGTTGAATAATGTGACAGTTAAACAATGTGACAGTTGAAAAATGTGACAGTTGAACAATGTGACGGTTGAACAATCTGACAGTTAAACAATGTGACAGTTGAAAATGTGACAGTTGAATAATGTGACTTTTGAACAATATGACAATTGAACAATTTGACATTTTAAAAGACAGTTAGCTCTAAAAATATACATGCGCGTAAAAAAATATATACATATGGTACATATAAATGCTAGTGCGTTTATAGATGTAATTAAATACAGGTAGCACTAAAGATATAAATACAGATAGCACTAAAAATATAATTAAAGTAAGCCCTAAAGATATACTTAAGTAGGGCTGGTAACGATTATTTTAAATTATTTTTTTAAAAAATCAATTGAAAAAAAAATTCTTGAATTTCTATCGATTAAAATTATATTAATCAATATTTAATTGATACAATTTTTAAAGATTAATCGAAGCCCTAAATAACAGATAATAGCCCCTTTTCAGTCCATGTCGGACTCTAAGGCAAGTGAAGTAGCGTTCACAAGTTTATTTAGTCCCCACTAACGAGCAAGGGATTGTGTGGCTAGCACAATGCCCCGGGGCAGGGGGGGCATGCCAGTACCGAAGCTCGAACTCGTGACTCGAGTACTTGCAACGGTTCGGCAGTCCAGCGCGCTACCACTTTGACCTTCGCGGCCCCAAATTACAGATGTGATTAAAGATATATCGGAATTTTGTAAGTAAATTGTTACTATTCTTGTAAAATACTTAAAGTTACTAATCACATCGCTAATCTTTGAGTACCAATGACCTATAACATCTACCACTTACTACAGATAATTTAGCAACCCACTCACACCCCAACCACCACAATCTCACATTTTGGACGTCAATAAGTGATATTCAATGAACCCAATTGAACTCTTTCACGGCGTTCAAGTTTCCATTGATTGGACGAAGTAAGAACGCTCGTGTAAACAACCTTTAGACAGATTGAATAGGAAAAACCTTTAAAATCTGAACCAGTCAATAGCAGTACAAAAAAACTGAGGCAGTCTATAGCAGTAGAAGAAAGAATGAGTCAATATCAGAACAAACTCCAGCTTTGATAAATTTGACGGCTGCTAAAATATCAAGTCATGAACGAAGTTTTCTCCGGCCAGGCAACTCCGCCACACACGTCACTTGAAAGGTCTCAAGCGGGACCTGTCATGTCATTAGGTCAATGGAGGGAACTAAATGATCTGAATGTCACAACTTGACATCTGGACGAAAAGTTTTGTACCACACTGAAAACGTTGGCAAGTAACAGGCAACGGGGGACACGAGCAAAATGTTGTCTTCGGGTTCAAGGGGCGCAAGTCTTTTGACAAGATCAGGGGAGTTAATGATGAACTGGTAGCTTGTGAAAATTGGCGCGAAGCACGTTAATAAAGGTTGAAAATAGCTAATAGATTCAGATTAAAAGCAAAATTAATATATTTCTTGTATACTCAATAATCATTCTAGTGTAAATAAATATACAAATATAAATATTATACACATATAAATATCATACACATATAAATATTATACACATATAAATATTATACACATATAAATATGATACACAGATAAATATAATACACATATAAATAGTATACACATAAAAATAGTATACACATATAAATATGATACACATATAAAAATGATACACATATAAATATGATACACGTATATATATGATACACATATAAATATGATACACAGTGATACACATATAAACATGTTACACATATAAATATGATACACAGTGATACACATATAAATATGTTACACATATAAATATGATACACAGTGATACACATATTAATATGATACACGTATATATATGATACACGTATAAATATGATACACATATAAATATGATACACGTATATATATGATACACGTATAAATATGATACACATATAAATATGATACACGTATATATATGATACACATATATATATGATACACATATAAATATGATACACGTATAAATATGATACACGTATAAATATGATACACGTATATATATGATACACGTATATATATGATACACGTATATATATGATACACGTATATATATGATACACGTATATATATGATACACATATAAATATGATACACGTATAAATATGATACACATATAAATATGATACACGTATATATATGATACACATATAAATATGATACACATATAAATATGATACACGTATATATATGATACACATATAAATATGATACACATATAAATATGATACATAGATACACATATAAATATGATACACATATAAATATGATACACATATAAATATGATACACATATATATATGATACACGTATATATATGATACACATATAAATATGATACACGTATAAATATGATACACGTATATATATGATACACATATAAATATGATACACAGATAAATATGATACACAGATAAATATGATACACAGTGATACACATATAAATATGATACACAGATAAATATGATACACAGTGATACACATATAAATATGATACACAGATAAATTTGATACACAGTGATACACATATAAATATGATACACAGTGATACACATATAAATATGATACACAGTGATACACATATAAATATGATACACAGTGATACACAGATAAATATGATACACAGTGATACACACATAAATATGATACACAGATAAATATGATACACAGTGATACACATATAATTATGATATACAGTGATACACATATAAATATGATACACAGTGATACACATATAAATATGATACACGTATATGTACTCATGAGTCTACTGCGAAATATGAGTGAACCTGCAATCAAGAGATGAGTAAGTTATTTAAACAAGGTACGTAAAAGTCTGACCGGATGTCACACAAGTCTTACCGGATGTCATAAAAGTTTGACCGGATGTCATACAAGCCTGACCGGATGTCACAAAAGTCTGACCGGATGTCACAAAAGTCTGACCGGATGTCACAAAAGTCTGACCGGATATCATAAAAGTCTATTTTATTGGTCTGCTAGGTTAATGTATGTGTTTGTTAATGTTGTATGTGTTTGTTAATGCTGTATGTTGTGTTTGTTAATGTTGTATGTGTTTGTTAATGCTGTATGTTGTGTTTGTTAATACTGTATGTTGTGTTTGTTAAAGTTGTATGTGTTTGTTAATATTTTAACTAATGGTGTTACTTTGTCAATGTTACTCTCCTGTCATATATGTCTTCACTCTCAGTCTGGTTAACAAACTTAAATATGATAAAATTTAGTTAACAAAATTATATTTGCTAAGATGTAGTTAACGAAATTAAATGTAATAAATATCAAGCTAAAAAATGTATATAGCAAAAATATTTAATTAAAAAGCTTAATAACAATAAACCTTGTCTTACCGTCCTATCAGCCACCATAAAGCCACCATACAGTCCCCATAAATCCACCATACAGCCCCCATACAGTTAAGTCAGACTTTGCATTAAGCCAACCAGCTGTGATTATTGACGTCTGATTCCAACAGTTCACATAACGAGCCGCTAATCTGGAACAAGCGGTCGTTGGTTGGTGTGGGGGTGGTAGTGGTGGTGGGGGGGGGGGGGGGGGGGGGGGAGGTGCTGATTGCAGAGACCACTGCACCGCATGATCCGATTTCTTTAACTAAGGGATACACTTCTCAATGGTTCTCAAACAACATCTACGCCAGGGTTGCCAACCGTCCGTAAATTTACAAACAGTCCGTAAAGATTTATCGTAAATTTGCCTGTCCGTAAAATTCCGTAAAAAAATAAGGCGTCCGTTAAAAAAAAATTGACAAAACGTCGAAACTCAACTTTTTTAAAAATCAGTAAATCATATTTTTGATTCTATTTTATTGATTCAAATTTTATTTTTAAACTATTTAAATGGCATTCCGCGCTCTATTAATAAACTGTAAGAGCTTTCTGGACAACTTGGAAAGTACAAACCTTAAAACACGTGACAAAATTTTCATTGATTATCAAAATTAACTACAGCTGCAAAAAGTAGATGATATATCGACTTTTGAAAAGTTTTATGTTGATGTTCTTGCATTTTATACCAATGCAGTCGGTACAATCAAGAAAAGAATGCCTATTAGCAACAAAGTGCTGAAGCTCATGTCAGTACTAAAACCCACTTTGACTAACAGAATTACGGTGGAACAGTCGGCAATTTTGGAACTGGCCCAGCTTTTTCCACAAATTGTGTCTCCAGCAGATTATGATTGTTTAGAGGCCGAGTTTATTGATTAAAAAGTTGCGGATTAAAGCAGTGTCAAGGCCGACGAAGGTTATGATGCTTCCTGGCATCAAATTGGACAAATGACTAGAAATGTCAAAACCAAATATTAGTCTACAGATTTCCGCAACTTTCGAAGTTTGCAAAAAAAAATGTTGGCGCTTCCAACTTGAGAAACAAATTGTCTACTCCAATGTTGGTAAGTTTACTGACTGTGAGAAAGGGACCGGGAAAAATTACATCCACAATAATCGATATTGTAAATGTTTCTATGTATGATCACAAGCAGGAGGAATTAAACACTGTCGATGGTGATGAATGTCATAACAGGAAACGATTGTTACAAAATATGAACATGGTAATAGAGACGTGCTCGTAATGATACTTAACAATTGTTTTAGCTACAATGCTTGGATTATGCTTCATATTCGTTGGTTTTAAGGTCAACATTTTATGTTAAATGTGTCCGTAAAAAAATGTTTTTGTCCGTAAATTTTCTTGAGATTTCTTATATTTGTCCGTAAATGTTACTTTATTGAGTTATCAAGCCTGATCCACGCCAACTTTCGGATTAACTCTTTTAGTTGAGCTCGTCAGGAAGAGTACGTCTGCCAAGGTGGAGAGAGGGGTTTGACACGTGACTCGTAAATTTGGTGATGGTAACAAGGGCATGTAGCTCAGTAAATACAAGTCTCGTTAATTTGGTGATTGCAACAAGGGCATGTAACTCTGTAAATACAATATTCTTTCCCTTGTCCGAAGTCGTCAATTGATATCTCATGAAAATATTGTCAGCAATCAACGGGAAAATAATGGATGAAATTACATGTACTTATAGCAAGGGGAGTAATAACTGTTAGAGAAATGGGATTATTGGTGTTTTTAAGGAATCCAATAATATATATGTGTGTTTATATTGTATATAGATGTGTCTACGTGTGTGTCTACATGTAAGGGTATGTATATGTGTGTATATATGTGTGTGTTTATGTGGGTGTCTATGTATGTGTCCATGTGTGTCTCATGGACTCTCTTTGTGTCTATGTGTGTGATTATGTGAATATTTGTGTGACGATCTATTGGTCTGTGTGAGTCAATGTGAATATTTGTGTGACAATCTATTGGTCTGTGTGAGTCAATGTGAATATTTGTGTGACAATCTATTGGTCTGTGTAAGTCAATGTGAATATTTGTGTGACAATCTATTGGTCTGTGTGAGTCAATGTGAATATTTGTGTGACAGTCTATTGGTCTGTGTGAGTCAATGTGAATATTTGTGTGACAATCTATTGGTCTGTGTGAGTCAATGTGAATATTTGTGTGACAATCTATTGGTCTGTGTGAGTCAATGTGAATATTTGTGCGACAATCTATTGGTCTGTGTGAGTCAATGTGAATATTTGTGTGACAATCTATTGGTCTGTGTGAGTCAATGTGTGTAGTTCTCTGTTCGTCTCCGTTTATGTTTCTTTGTGGGTAAATTGTGTTTCCGTGTGTGTGTCAGCAGACATGGCAGTGTGGATTTTTTGACACATTTTATTCATCTTTCTATTAATGGTCAGTTTTCTATCAATGGTCAGTTTTCTAGCAGTTTTCAATTATCTATCAATGGTCAGTTATCTATCAATGACCGGTTTTCTATCAAGGGTCAGTTTTCTATCAATGGTCAGTTTTCTATCAGTTGTCAGTTTTCTATCAATGTTCAGTTTTATATCAATGGTCAGTTTTCTATCAATGGTCAGTTTTCTATCAATGGTCAGTTTTCTATCAATGGTCAGTTATCTATCAATGACCAGTTTTTTTATCCATGGTCAGTTTTCTATCAATGGTCAGTTTTCTATCAATGGTAAGTTATCTATCAATGACCGTTTTTTTTTATCTATGGTCAGTTTTCTATCAATGGTCAGTTATCTATCAATGGTCAGTTATCTATCAATGACCAGTTTTCTATCAATGGTCAGTTTTCTATCAATGGTCAGTCAACTAAGGACGAACGTCGTGACTATGGTTAGAGATGACCACTACGTCATGGTCAGTTGTCGGTAGCAATGTCCCCTCAAAGGATCGTTGGTTTGTTCGCAAATTAAAAGCATTCGTGTGAATAGTAGAACGGCATCAATTTTTTTGTCCAATATTTGCCACGCGGTAATTCTTAACCACTGCGCGGCGTCGATCAGATATCTGCCCGCCCACGCGAGTCCGCAGCTTGAAGCGTGGGATTGTGGGTGATGTAAGGGAAGAACGGTAATGACAGGCAAGGGATTGTGATGGTGGTGGGAGTGCTGTTGGTGGTGGAGGGGGAGGGGAGGGGGGATTTCATTGTTTAAAAATAACTTGCTATAAGAGAGTAGTATATGGTCAGGTGACTCCAAACGTTACAGACTTTGTTACAAACAATTATCTTTCTTGTTTCAGGTGTAACATTAATGTATATCTGAAATGGATTATCTCACAATTAGAAGTGGATTACCTCCCCTGATAAGAAGGCCTACGTCTATTCATATGGAAATTGTTTTTTTTTTCTTGTCGTGTTCAAGTATTGAACCCTGGCCCCCAGCCGACACGGTTCTTCGCCCTTCATTAGTTGAGAAAGCACAGCACAGTGTTACTACCGACCACACCCTGTCCAGCCAGCCGTGACCGAGGCTTAGAAGAAAAGATTGTTTATTAGACCGACCCCCCAAGTCAACTTCGTCAACCACACGAAGGGGCGTTCGGCTACCAAACTTAGATACAATGGCAGTTGCGTAGCTATAGGTATTGTCTTGGGGACGGAACACCACCCACCTATTCATACGCCGCTGTAAAGTAGGTTGTTATCAACTATCAACTGATGTAAATCTATTTGTTCACGCCCACCCCCTTTACACCGTTTACTTTATATAATTAAAGTTAAAATGCGGCTAAAGCAATGAACACGGTAGTCGAGTTGCAGCGCGCTCGACTGGCGTACCGATGGTACGAGTTAGAATCCATGCGAAGGCAAAGGTTTATTTCCGGGGAGTAGCGCGTCCCTGAGTTCACCCTGCTCCGAATGGGTACCTAACACTAGTTAGGCGGCTGGGTAATGTGCGGAACCTCCATAGCCGTGGCCTGTGACCGCTGCATCACTTGCCAACAGATCATCCGTCATGGTCTGTGGACGCAATTATCTTCTGCATGGAAGGAGCGTCTGTATGTCTAAGATAAGATAAATCCAGAGAATCAGTCCACACGAATATGTTTGTTGTTTTTAAGACTATGTGTTTTGTTATAGAGTGTTTGAGTCAAATGATTTATATACACACTACATGTGCTGGCGTTATTCATAGAGCGGTCTACAGCCAGTCATTCCATCAGTTTTAGCTCAGATAGTAAGATTAAGTTTAGGTTTAGGTTTAAGTTTAGGTTTTAGACAAAAAGACGGGTAACTAGCCCATAAAAGGAAACTCTCTATCCTTGACCCTATCAAGGTCGCTATAAGAATCGAGGTCAAGTGTTCGCAATAATTAAACGTTAATAGGACGTGACACCTGAGTGGAATTATCGGGCGGATTAGCTGTGTGTTATCAGGGGGATTAACTGGGGATTATTTCAGGGGGATTATCATGAGAGCCTCCAAGTCTGAACGCCTAGAGGTGGGTAATTAGATGATAAAATATGTTTATTTGTTGAACGTGATACAAAAAGTGAACAGCTAACTTAATCCCAGCACCAGAAACAGGTTGTCTTAAATAATCTCATAATAATCTTGTCTTAATCCATTCAATGGCATGGTTATTGACATATGATCTAATGTCATGACCTATTTTGACACCATATGATCTAATGTCATGACCTATTTTGACACCATATGATCGAATGTCATGACCTATTTTGACACCATATGATCTAATGTCATGACCTATTTTGACACCATATGATCTAATGCCATGACCTATTTTGACACCATATGATCTAATGCCATGACCTATTTTGACACCATATGATCTAATCTCATGACCTATTTTGACACCATATGATCTAATGTCATGACCTATTTTGACACCATATGATCTAATGTCATGACCTATTTTGACACCAGTCATGACCTATTTTGACACCATATGATCTAATGTCATGACCTATTTTGACACCATATGATCGAATGTGATGACCTATTTTGACACCATATGATCTAATGTCATGACCTATTCTGAAATTTATTGCTATGATGTTATGACCAATCAAAAGATGGCTTGGGCAGTTTGAGGGTGGGGCATGCGAGGTATGGAGCTAAGACAAAGATGTCATTTGCCACCACCGTAACATCCGTCTCATCAACTGTCTCATCGAATGTCTCATCGACTGTCTCATCGACTGTCTCATTTACAGTGTCAATGAATGTCCTGGTCAACATCTGTCTTATTGACTGTCCAGTTAACAATAACAAATAGTGGCCAGCCTAGCTTGGTACTTTTCTCATGCAATAAGGGCAATATCTCTGTCCATCTCCTTGTTCTTCTCCTGTTTTAGTCTCTCTCAACCTCTATTTATAGATAATTCTCAATCGAACGCTCTAATTCTGGAACAACTTCTCTCCTAGTTAAACCGATCTAGAACGTTCTAATTCTAGAACAACAACTTCTCTCCTAGTTAAACCGATCTAGAACGTTAGAACGTTCTAATTCTAGAACAACAACTTCTCTCCTAGTTAAACCGATCTAGAACGTTTCAGGTAATACTTGTAAACAACCCCAAGGTCATGTGGGTGAAGTCAAGCACGCCGAGGTCAGCGATGCACCACAGACCTGTCAAGACTTGAATATAGAGGTGGGGTACAGTATAACATTTCAGGGACCCACTGACCGCCTCTACCTGTATTCGTAGCAAGCGGGGGTGGGATGGGTGGCACCTAACAACGGCATCATTTGTTACAATTAAATTAATCATGTAGATTGCGTCATTTTTAACACTTGAATAATCCGTTAAAAAGGCATAATTTTTCACACTTGAATTACACTATCAATATGACATCATTTGTCACAATTTAATTAATCTATCAAATATGACATCATTTGTCACAATTTAATTAATCTATCAAATATGACATCATTTGT
>MUZC01004680.1:157013-167334 GCA_002072015.1 Radix auricularia | reverse complement strand
ACTATCAAAGATGACATCATTTGTCACACTTGAATTACACTATCAAAGATGACATCATTTGTCACAATCTAATTAATCTATCAAATATGACATCATTTGTCACAATTTAATTAATCTATCAAATATGACATCATTTGTCACACTTGAATTACACTATCAAAGATGACATCATTTGTCACAATTTAATTAATCTATCAAATATGACATCATTTGTCACACTTGAATACACTATCAAAGATGACATCATTTGTCACAATTTAACAAATCTATCAAAGATGACATCATTTGTCACAATTTAATTAATCTATCAAAGATGACATCATTTGTCACAATTTAATTAATCACTGACTTTATGTATTCAATCAAATCAATAAGATCCGGTGACTCAAGGACAAGTCAGTTATAAAACCTGGTCACTGGTCAGCTCTTGCTTGGCCGCCGACTTGATGACGTCACCAAGTGCTAGATGTTTATTGATAGTATCGATCTATAATCACAACATGGCGCCATGAATCAATAAGAGATCCCCCACCCCCCAGTCAAGTGTAATTAACGGAGGTTCACTCAAGACGACCGCAGAGAGAAGCGGTCACATCAAACCCAATCCCTTGGGGAAAGATTTGTGGACTCTGTGACGTCACTGCGGTCTCAACTACGCGGGGATTCTCATATCTTTGTAGCCACTACACAAAAATAACCCAAACTGCTTATATAATCAAAGCTGAAATTTGTATATAATAATAGTCCAAACTTCCAATATAATCATAGCTCAAACTTCTGATATAATCATAGCAAAAATAATCATATCCCACACTTCTGATATAATCATAGCCCAAACTTCTGATATAATCATAGTCCAAACTTCTGATATAATCATAGCCCAAACTTCTGATATAATCATAGCCCAAACTTCTGATATAATCATAGCCCAAACTTCTGATATAATCATAGCCCACACTTCTGATATAATCTTAGCCCACACTTATGATATAATCATAGCCCAAACTTCTGATATAATCATAGCCCACACTTCTGATATAATCATAGTCCAAACTTCTGATATAATCATAGTCCAAACTTCTGATATAATCATAGCCCAAACTTCTGATATAACCAAAGCCCACACTTATGATATAATCATAGCCCACACTTCTGATATAATCATACTCCCAACTTTACATATAATCCTAAAAAAGATGGCGCTTACTGTCAGGCGCTCTTACCCCGTCCATGAAAGTAACACCAAGGGGTGCTCTAAAATAATCTACTCCCTGTTCATGAAAGTAACACCAAGGGGTGCTCTAAAATATTCTACTGCCTGTTCATAAAAACCTTCAATAATTTTAACCCACTTTATATTTCATATAATATCGGCATCTTTCCGTTTGCTACCAAATATAGATATGTTGGTTATCTCTTCTCTACAAATATCTATATGGTTGTTACCAAGTATAGATATGTATGTTATCTCTTCTCTACAAATATCTATATGATTGTTACCAAGTATAGATATGTATGTTATCTCTTCTCTACAAATATCTTATCTATATAATTGTTACCAAGTATAGATATGTATGTTATCTCTTCTCTACAAATATCTATATGTTTGTTACCAAGTATAGATATGTTTGTTATCTCTTCTCTACAAATATCTTATCTATATGGTTGTTACCAAGTATATCTAAATGTGTAGGGCAACAACTCATTTACCCATGTTCTTGCTTTCTCCCACCAGTATATTAATATACAACTCTTCACATAGGAAACACCTCATCACATAGGACAAACAACTAACCATATAGGACATACACCCTACCACATAGGACATACACCCTACCATATAGGAGAAACACCTCACCATATAGGACAATCGTCTCACCATATAGGACATACACCCTACCACATAGGACATAAACCCTACCATATAGAACATACACCTCACCATATAGGACACACACCCTAACACATAGGACATACACCTCATCATATAGGACATATACCCTACCACATAGGACATACACCCTACCCCATAGGACATACACCCTACCCAATAGGACAACCACCCTACCACATAGGACATACACCCTACCCCATAGGACATACACCCTACTACATAAGACATATTGAAAACGTAAGACGTAATTCATGAAAACTACTTTATTTTATTATTCTCAAGGTGTATTCCATCTTGTGTTGGTCACATACAAGAGTTAATCAGGACAGTTGGGTAACCGTGACATTGCGACAGTAACTTTACTTGTAACACGGAACTAGAGACACGTTTGGTGACACTAAAAGTAAAAGTTACAGTAATAGTTCAAATTGAAACACAGAGGCATAAGTTGTTACAGTGGAAGGTAATGAAACAGCGACATTTGTAACACGGGCGAGACATGCACTTGTGATAGTTTGAGTAACACTTACAATGATAACCGTTTGACCTATGACCTACTTATTTTAGTAATTTGGGTGGACTGATTTTCTTTTAATCCTGATGCAACGTCATTAAGTCCCCCACCCCCCACCTTCCACAAAGAGTGACGAGTTTGGGGGAGGGGGGGGTTGGGGAGCTGAGTCCGTATTTCCCAGGGGCAATAATTCATTTGTTTACTAAAAAAAAAAGTTTCGATTCGTTTTTCCCCTTTCAACTTTCAAGCTTTGAGATTAGATGTTTTGAAAATGACGGTTTGATCTACACACACAAACTGAGAGTTGATTTCAACTCGTAGACTTGAGCGAGTGGCTTTGATATAAATACTAAGATCTTAGGTAGACATCAACAGACAACGCTTTGTTAGCAAACAAACAGGCAGAAACATTCTGAGTTTAGTAAGGACGTTTATAAGGGAAAGAACTGGTCATTTAAATAAGGGAGAAGACTTTTTATTCTGTGAAATACATGTCTAGTTTTTTAATATCTACATAGAGGATTTCAAACGTTTTTGTTTGTTCATCTTTTAAACATTTTTATGTGTTCATTTTTCAAACGTTTCTATGTGTTCAGCTTTTAAACACAACACTCAGATTTGAAAAGTAACATACACGAAGAAAACTTTGAATGACAAGCAGTTGTGAGCAACATTTGATCAACACTGGTGGTCAGTGTAGGCATGTAATGGTAGCAAATGTAATGGTAACTGGTGTAATGGTAACAGTGAGATGTAATGGTAGCAGTCATATGTAATGGTAACTGGTGTAATGGTAACAGTGACATGTAATGGTAACAGTTATATGTAATATGCTAGTGATAACAAAGTTATTTCTAGAACTATATTGGCATGATAATATTTATGATATTAAAAGCAATGATATTAAAATATTACACAAATGATGATAAATACAAAATTAACATCAACGCGTGATTAAAGTTTTGAGTTTGTCAAAAGAACACAAATAATGATTATAACTACCGTATATAGTCTTTCTAAATCCCGTTAGTTCATAAGCCGGACCCCCTCTCTTGAGGAGAATAGTATAGAAGTGTGTGACCCGCTCGTAAGCCGACACTAAGAGGTTTAACGGTATATTTGTGTTTCTTGTAAACAGTGGCTAAAGCGCGCATGTTAAACTTGGTTGTAGAAAACAAAATTTGTAAAACTGTTTATTAAAACATTCACAAAAATTAAATAAAACGAATAAATCAGTTTGAATGTAGACAAAAAACTTGATGATCTAAAATAACACCACCGATATTCTATGTACAAGCAGAAATCAACTATGACCGCCCGAAAGCCGACCAAGACATTTCCCACTAGATTTTGTCTAAAATTTATAATAAGCCGGCTTTAGAAAGAGTATATACGGTAGTTGTACATAATCAGGGCGTCTACGAAGGCGTTCATATAATGTCAGAGTTTATCAAGATAACTCAAGTATCTTTGAGATAAGAATAGCATTCAGAGAAGTCTGGTAAGTTTCATATGAGAGCTATAGCACTCAGAGAAGTCTAATATATTAGATGAGTCTAGTTACACTCATTAAGTCTAGGAATGAATAGAAACATTCAGATAAGTTTAGTATCATTCAGATAAGTTTTGTATCATTCAGATAAGTTTAGTATCATTCAGATAAGTTTAGTATAATTCAGATAAGTTTAGTGTCATTCAGATAAGTTTAGTATCATTCAGATAAGTTTAGTATCATTCAGATAAGTTTTGTGCCATTTTAGACGGTTTGATAAACAATATGTCAATCTAGCTAATGGATTATGTGACAACATAGACATATAGACCAAAATAAATTTATGGCAACATATGAACATACAAATTTGTCACAATGAATGACAACACAAGTATATGAAAAGATCGGGAAAAATCACATAATATGACATCAACTTGAGTGACTGCAAGCAATGATCTTGACTCACATGACTGCAAGCAATGATAGTAACTCACATGACTGCAAGCAATGATCGTGACTTACATGACTGCAAGCAATGATAGTAACTCACATGACTGCAAGCAATGATCGTGACTTACATGACTGCAAGCAATGATCGTGACTCACATGACTGCAAGCAATGATCGTGACTTACATGACTGCAAGCAATGAGCGTAACTCACATGACTGCAAGCAATGATCGTGACTCACATGACTGCAAGCAATGATCGTGACTTACATGAAAAATATTCAGATCTGAATAGATAGATTCAATAGACTCAAGTCTATTTCCTACAACAATATTTCTTACAACATCTTTGTGGCATCAAGACCTCACTAAGGGCAAGGGACAAAACTCTTAATTCAAAAAAACGTTTCACTCTGTATGCCACCAGACGATCATGCTTCGGATTTTGTCGATCGTCTGATTAGTTAAATAAATGATTGAAATAGATTCATCTTTGAAATATTGTCAGTAATATATCAGAATATTAAATAAATGATTGAAATAGATTCACCTTTGAAATATTGTCAGTAAATTATTAGAATATTTTTACTGAACAAATTTGAATACCTAAAAGGATCAACGTCCGTTATAATTACACAGACATATTGAAAGTGTAAGGTCAATATTATAGGACACACACAAAAAGCAAAATCTCCTAGTATCACATGTTCACCCCCAATGTTGTACATGGCACAATAGTACTGTTTTGTACTTACTACGAAAGTACTTATATTGTAAATGTAGAATGGCACTTGACTTATACAGTTGATAAAACAAGAAATGTTCAGATACAACAATTGTACTCTCCATTTTATCGACGGGGAGAGGGAAATTATTGAGGAAAGAAAAAAAAAAGGAATATTTACAGTAAACTAGGTTTAATGAAATCAAGGATTACTAGACAAACTTTGAGGGTCTATCTGGTCAAAGGTCAAACTGTGCTCGAGTTGAAGGGTGTCCAGGGTCAGAGGTCACGATACATTTCAAACGAGGCTTGTCGCAGAATTTAGCAGAAGTGACGTCATTAAATCAATTAAATGTTTGGGATAAAGATTCATATCTAGGCCATGATTGACGTCATTTCAATTTTTTTAAAAAAAAAGGTTTATTAATATGAGTTTGTGAAATTTATAACAAAATATTTTATAGGTCAAGGCCATGCTATGATTGGAGGAACGTGTAAACATATAAAACATCAATTTGTTATAATAAAAATTTGAGGTTTTGAATCCAATAGCTTCACTGACGTATTACCACATCTCGGACAGATGCAATGACATGTAGTCTATACAAGCACCGATGTCAAACATAAAGCACCAATGTCATACATAAAGCAAAAATATCATACATAAAGCCCAAATGTCATACATGAAGTACAAATGTCATACATAAAGCACAAATGTCATACAAAATTCTTCATTGGATTGTGAGCGTCTACAACAAAATAAATTGTTGGAGAAGTGTTTTGTTTTTGGCACGATGCCACTGACGGGGTCAAATTTAACTTGTGACTTAGCTTTTGTTTAGGTGAGTCAAATTTAACTTGTGTTTTAGCTTTTGTTTAGGTGAGTCAAATTTAACTTGTGACTTAGCTTTTGTTAGGTGAGTCAAATTTAACTTGTGACTTAGCTTTTGTTTAGGTGAGTCAAATTTAACTTGTGTTTTAGCTTTTGTTTAGATGAGTCAAATTTAACGTGTGACTTAGCTTTTGTTTAGGTGAGTCAAATTTAACGTGTGACTTAGCTTTTGTTTAGGTGAGTCAAACTTAACTTGTGACTTAGCTTTTGTTTGGGTGATTTTTTAGTTGCGGATTAAACGACAAGAAATTTAGATGTAGAATTGACTAGCCAAGTAGCTTCAGTAGTGTTGAGTCCATCGTTTAGAGTCAGACAGTGGCACGGTGCAGGGAAGAGAACTTGTCATTCAGTTTGATCAAAGTGCTGACGAAACAGCAATGTGTTTAAGTGTAGACGAAACGGCAATGGGTTTTATTGTTGATGAACAGCAATGTGTTTAAGTGTTGACGAAACAGCAATGTGTTTTAGTGTTGACGAAACAGCAATGTGTTTAAGTGTTGACGAAACAGCAGTGTGTTTAAGTTTTGATGAAACAGCAATGTGTTTAAGTGTTGACGAAACAGCAATGTGTTTAAGTGCCAATGAACAGCAATGTGTTTAAATGTTGACGAAACAGCAAGGTGTTTAAACGAATGTCTTCTTCAAAATATTTTTCATCTTTATAAACAACAAGAAAATCACTTTTTGCCAGGCAGTACATCAGTTGAAAATATTTGACAACATACCGAGGAAACTATCAAGGGCATTATTCACTACGTGTTTAAGTAAAAAATTCTTAAATATTTGGTGTTTGATTAATTGATTAAGGATTAACTCCTATTGGAAGAACAGGTTCAGAATGGTGCTTCAATAATGTAACATTTGTCAAGTAAAAATTCAATCCTATAAAAAGAATTTTTTTGTTTATTAAATGAACAAACTTATTTCATGTGTAAATGGATAGGAATTTATGTTTTAAAATGTGATATGAACTTTGTTATACATTGAGTGAACTTTTGGTGTTTTTTTTTACTTGTTGTGAACACTCTCTTGTCAATAACAATTGCTTGTCAATAACAATGGTTTGTCATTAACAATGGCTTGTCATTGACAATTGCCTGTCAATAACAATAGCTTGTCAATAACAATGGCTTGTTTATGAAATCAATCATGATCGTGACCAAAATCCCAGTTAACTATTTACCATTCTCCAATGAGTTTCTACGGTGTTCCAGGCCTTAAATGTCAAATTATTTCACAGTCTATCGTGTAGCACAACCTCATGGTACAACCTCATGTTACAACCTCATGGTACAACCTCAAGGTACAACCTCATGGTACAACCTCATGGTACAACCTCACACACATGAAAGACTTTGAAATGTTACACATCAGTTACATCATTGTGCAGTTTTCGACATTTAGTGACAGTTATTGACATCTAGTGGCAGCTATTGACATTTAGTGACATTTATTGACATCTAGTGGCATCTATTGACATTTAGTGACAGTTATTGACAGGTCCTGTTGATGGCTAATCTCACTTCATGACGTCATTCTCCCTCATTCAAACTCGGACCCCGGTCAGTCGGTCACCTGTTGTTGAAGTTGTTGAATCTTGCCACCACATCTTCCACTGATTCCCTCTTGGTGGAACGTTTGGTCTCCCGGAGAGATCTGCTGACGAACGGATCAAAGTCCGGGTCCTGGCCCGTCTCGGCTGAGTGATTCCTCAACATTTTCTTGTACCGCCGCTCAAACTGTCTCCTCAGGGTGTTGTTCTTCTCCACCATGGTTGACTTGCTGCGGCCCAGCTTCTTATCTTTTCTCTTAGCTCCCCCGTCTGGAACCTTTTCTTTCACTTCCGTTTCATCCGGAGTTGCGGTCGCTGGTTTTTCACCGCCATCTTGGAAGCTGGGATTCTCCATCATCAAGGAAAAGGGGGAATCACTCGCTGGTTGTATGGGGGTGTCGCTGTCCTCGAGGCCGTGGGGGCGGGACGAGAACTGATTCAGCTGGGCCGGGTAGCTTGAGGGCTGAATGCTGTTGGGTCGACTCTCTGTAGAACTCATGTATTCGTAGTCGGGGTCAGTCAGGTCCTCATCAAAACCACCGGACAACTTCTGCAGCTTTCTAGCGTACTCCACGATGTCACGGATGGCCTGCTTCTGGTTGAACTTCTTCTTGTCCACCCTCAGCTCAGTGGACGCCAGGATGTGAAGCAGTGTCCCGTATCTGTGCCGCAACATGGCCGCAAACTGGAGCAGGAGTAGAATGGCGAAGACGCTGAGGAAGATGAGCCCCAACGGCTCGATGCTCAGGTATCCGCCACCGTATTTAGGGATCTGGATACTGATTTTATCCTTGACCCTCTGAAGCATGAAAATAATGACCATCCAGAAAGCGTTCATCATGAAAAACGCGAAGGCGATGTTGTTCCTCAACGACTTGAGATCCACCGCCACCTTCGCCTCCACCGACTTGTCTGGGTTGATGGGGTGGAGGTATTTGGCGATACACCTCTGCCAGAACTCGATCTCACGCATGGGGAGGTACTGGACCTCTCCGTTTTTGATGCCGGGGTCCTCCAGCCACCTGGGGTTGACCAACTCGTCCCTGTCGTCGTCGTGGCAAAGGTCCTCCTCAGAGGTGGACCCAGAGTTGGACGAACTGGCGTCGCCATTCTCTGCTTCCTCCTCGATGTCGTTGATGGTGGATTTAGTGGACTTCTTGGAGTGCCTCGATCTGGACGACGAGCGCTTCCGGTTGTGTTGAAAGGCCGACGCCCCGTTGGTGGTGACCGTCCGCATGCCAGCCTCCACTTTGTCCAGCTTCTCGATGACCTGTCTCAAGATCTCCGTGTTCAGATCCTGATTCCCTGAGCCACACAGCCTACGGAGGTAACGGAAGAACCTCCCGCAACAAGCGCTCTCCTCCTCCTGCCTGTGGATCCACCCTGAGATGCCGCCGCTGTTCTTGGGCGTCAACCTCTGCCTCAACTGAGCCTTCCTTTCTTGTGATGACGTCTCCCTGGTGCCCCACGAGACGACGTGGAGGTTACACATGGCGTAGATCATCAAGAGGACATAACCCGAGGGCAGCGCCAGGAAGTACAGGGCACCGGGCAGAAGGCAGAAGAACTCTTGCGGATGAAAGGACGCCGACACTATAAATATGGCGATCATCATGATCAGGAACAGGGCGTTGGGGCTGATCAGGGAGTCCTCAGCTATCTGAACCGCCGTCCCCACAATGACAGCCATCATGAGCAGCGAGTAGATGGCGCTGAGAACCGCCGCAATGTTGAGCTGGGTCTGAGACTTGGTGATGAAGCAGAGGACGAGGTAGGTGGCGATGGGGCCGACGATGATGAGATACGACTGCCAAAGACTGATGTTCAACACGGGATTTATGGCCCCGGCCATCATGAGGAGAATCGTTGCGGGGCCCAGGACCGTCGACAGCATCAGCAGACCCTGGGGGGGACAGAGAAATGGATGTCAGTGACGTCAGACATTGGAGGACAATAAAAAATATGTACCGTATATTCTAGAATATTCCTTATATTGTTTACATTGGAGAGGTTCAATACATAGACAGGCATATAAACACACAAGTGTAAATAATAATAAAAGAATTTATCTGCTGGAAGTGTGTCTTGTATTGTCTGAAATCTCAGATAGAAGTAATATAAATTGTCTCGTCTTGTATTACAAGACATCTCAGATAGAGGTTATATAGATTGTCTCATCTTTTGAGCCATATACAGATAAGCTATATTGTGTCACCTGCATGTAAAGGCATGTACAGGTAAGTATTTGTCTCACCTGGTAAGCCATGTACAGGTAAGATATGTCTCACCTGGTAAGCCATGTACAGGTAAGTATTTTGTCTCACCTGGTAAGCCATGTACAGGTAAGTATATTGTCTCACCTGGTAAGCCATGCACAGGTAAGATATGTTTTTGTCACCTGGTAAGCCATGTACAGGTAAGAGATGTTGTCTCACCAGGTAAGCCATGCACAGGTAAGAGATATTGTCTCACCTGGTAAGCCATGTACAGGTACGAGACGTTGTCTCACCTGATAAGCCATGTACAGGTAAGTATTTTGTCTCACCTGGTAAGCCATGTACAGGTAAGTATATTGTCTCACCTGGTAAGCCATGCACAGGTAAGATATGTTTTGTCACCTGGTAAGCCATGTACAGGTAAGAGATGTTGTCTCACCAGGTAAGCCATGCACAGGTAAGAGATATTGTCTCACCTGGTAAGCCATGTACAGGTAAGAGATGTTGTCTCACCTGGTAAGCCATGTACAGGTAAGTATATTGTCTCACCTGATAAGCCATGTACAGGTAAGTATATTTTCTCACCTGA
>MUZC01004680.1:135988-156768 GCA_002072015.1 Radix auricularia | reverse complement strand
TTGTCTCACCTGATAAGCCATGTACAGGTAAGTATATTGTCTCACCTGATAAGCCATGTACAGGTAAGTATATTGTCTCACCTGATAAGCCATGTACAGGTAAGTATATTGTCTCACCTGATAAGCCATGTACAGGTAAGTATATTGTCTCACCTGATAAGCCATGTACAGGTAAGTATATTGTCACATCTGGTAAGTCATGTACAGGTAAGATATATTGTCTCACCTGGTAGGCCATGTACAGGTAAGTATATTGTCTCACCTGGTAGGCCATGTACAGGTAAGAGATGTTGTCTCACCTGGTAAGCCATGTACAGGTAAGAGATGTTGTCTCACCTGGTAAGCCATGTACAGGTAAGAGATGTTGTCTCACCTGGTAGGCCATGTACAGGTAAGAGATGTTGTCTCACCTGGTAAGCCATGTACAGGTAAGAGATGTTGACTCACCTGGTAAGCCATGTACAGGTAAGAGATGTTGTCTCACCGGGTAAGCCATGTACAGGTAAGAGATGTTGTCTCACCAGGTAAGCCATGCACAGGTAAGAGATATTGTCTCACCTGGTAAGCCATGTACAGGTAAGAGATGTTGTCGTTAGCTGTGACTGTCGTCCTAAAGCTCTGCAGCAGGTCCATTATGTTGGCGAGGGTCGAGGGGATCCAGCGACGCCTCTGATTGAAGAACTCTTTGAAAGCCTCGGGACAATGTGTCATGGCGTCAGAGGCGGCACAGTACTCGACCTTATAACCTTGTTGGAGTAGCAGGGTAGACAACCATCTGTCCTCACCTGGAACACGTTCAATTAAATAAATCAGCTGTAGATATTATCAAAGGGGGGATGCAGATAGTATTGTTTTGACCTATTCACCTAAATACATACCACTCTACTGTCATGTCATATTCTAACCTATTCTATTTATGGAAAAGCACTCAGAACCACCCCCCCCCCTTTGATATTTTTATATCAATCATTCTAAATTGAATACAATTTCCATATGTAAAGAATGTTTATTTCAGGTTCTGCGTATAATTAGGAAATACTATAATTAACTGTTTATTTGCATAAAGTTATTATATGTTGTCCTCTTACTATGACTTATGTCCAATTACACTGAATTATGTTTCTTTTTCCTAAATTATCTCCCTTCACCCTGGCTTACCTCCCCCTTGGCCTGACTTACCCCCTACCCCGTTAACCTGACCTTTGCCCCCCTCACCCTGACTCCCCTCTTCTTTTAACCTGACCTTCGCCCCCTCACCCTGACTCCCCCCTTCCGTTAACCTTACCTTCGCCCCCTCACCCTGACTCCCCCCTTCCGTTAACCTGACCTTTGCCCCCTCACCCTGACTCCACCCTTCCTCTAACCTGACCTTTGCCCCCTCACCTTGATCGTACTGCAGATAGTGCCTGGCCTCAGATGACTTCGTGGCGTAGGTCCTCATGACGTTGTCGTCCATCAGAGCAGAGCCTCTGAACAAACTGAAACAGCCAGGACTACACAGGACACAGCCCAGCATGTGCTCGGCCGCCTTCTGGAGCCAGTGACCAATGGCGTACTCGAACACCTGGTACCACACCATAGCACCTGGAACAAGAGACACACATTAGCACTTGGTGCTACATCATAGCACCTGGAACAAGAGACAGACATTGGCACTTGGTGCTACATCATAGCACCTAGAACAAGAGACACACATTAGCACTTGGTACCACACCATAGCACCTGGAACAAGAGACAGACATTAGCACTTGGTACCACACCATAGCACCTGGAACAAGAGAAACACAACAATTAATTCATGTACTTTGAACAACTCCAATGACAGAACTATTTTTCAAACATTATGTATGCAAAAATACCGAAATGAATTACTACCAGAGCCAATGGGATGAATGAGTGACCTCACCTGAGCCAATGGGATGAATGAATGACCTCACCTGAGCCAATGGGATGAATGAATGACCTCACCTGAGCCAATGGGATGAATGAATGACCTCACCTGAGCCAATGGGGTGAATGAATGACCTTACCTGAGCCAATGGGATGAATGAATGACCTCACCTGAGCCAATGGGATGAATGAATGACCTCACCTGAGCCAATGGGATGAATGAATGACCTCACCTGAGCCAATGGGATGAATGAGTGACCTCACCTGAGCCAATGGGATGAATACGCCCACAAGCGGCTCCTACTTTCTTGTTTTTCCTCATCCTGTCCACGAGTAGTTGTACAGCGTGAGGCTTGAAGTCCACGTCACCATCCAGCGCGAGGATAAACGTGTTCTCTGCCTGTGGGACAGAAAGTCCAGTATTTATAAATATTGGAATGACTTACGTATCATTTTATATAAGTATGTTTAGTTGTTATGTGTTATTGATTCAGTTATCAACCATATAACATGAATTCAGTCATCTATGACTTCAAATAACAAGTCTGTAACCTCATTTCATTACCAGTACAAGAACTCTCTAAGGCTCTAAGTGTTTAGCTTACCTGTAAAGAACTCTCTCAGGTATGGGTAACTCACCTGTACAAGAACTCTCTCAGGTATGTGTAACTCACCTGTACAAGAACTCTCTCAGGTATATGTAACTCACCTGTACAAGAACTCTCTCAGGTATATGTAACTCACCTGTACAAAAACTGTCTCAGGTATGTGTAACTCACCTGTACAAGAACTCTCTCAGGTATGTGTAACTCACCTGTACAAGAACTCTCTCAGGTATGTGTAACTCACCTGTACAAGAACTCTCTCAGGTATGTACTTGAAGAGGTTGCCTTTGATGAAATGGTTGGAGGTACTCTTCCATTTCTCATCCCTCTCGAGCGTGGACGAGTTGAAAGAATCGTCTTGTTGACCCAGTAGACGATAACCCAGCAGGTAATACATGTACATCACCTGGCAACATCCGGGCAATCAAAGGGTTAATACATGTACATCACCTGGTAACATCCGGGCAATCAAAGGGTTAATACATGTACATCACTTGACAACATCCGGGCAATCAAAGGGTTAATACATGTACATCACCTGGTAACATCCGGGCAATCAAAGGGTTAATACATGTACATCACCTGGTAACATCCGGGCAATCAAAGCTTAATACATGTGAAAGAGGGCGTCATAGTACCCAAGGAGCGAAGAATGGAGGAGGCTGCAGACAGAAGAGCCAGGAGAAAGGCCAAAACATTTGGAAGCACAGAACTCGTGTGTAAAAACTGTGGTAAAGACTGTCACTCGAGGATAGGACTGCACAGCCACTCGAGAAAATGCAACCCAACCCAACGGTGATGCACCATCGTCTCGCGAGACATACAACCCAACCCAACGGTGATGCACCATCGTCTCGCGAGACATACAACCCAACCCATCGGTGATGCACCATCGTCTCGCGAGACAAACAACCCAACCCAACGGTGATGCACCATCGTCTCGCGAGACGGAAGGATGCCGATGGAACCACCTTAATACATGTACATCAATTGGTAACATCCGGGCAATCAAAGGGTTCAAAGAACAGATTTCATTGGGTTTTAAATACTTAATTACGTTAAACTTGTTCAGTTACTATGTTAATTACGGTATTTATGAGAATTCAGTATTGTCCATAATTCCAGCACACGCTTGGCGATAGTTTGTGAGATTGGAATAAAAGACTTGTAATAATAACTTTAACAAATGACGTGTGTAATAATCCGTCAAATTAAAAATGATCACGAAACTTTTGATAGTATCGACATTTCAAGAACGGTAATTGAGTTAACCCGTCACCGCATAAGGTTATTTGGGTGACATCCCTTGCTACGAGAATTCCTACTGTCTTCACGCCCAGCAGATTTAAAAAAAAAAAAATCATTCGCCGACATGCGGTGACTAAACGTAACAGATACAATCAACAAATGTTTTCAATATATATAATCAACAGATATAATCAACAGATATAATCATAAACACAATTTAGTTTCCCAAATGTTTCTATATTCTTTTGGTCTTAATCGAGAAAATTCCCAGTAAATCTAGTAGACTTGTAACATTTTTCTCGTTAAAACTTTTGTGGTGGAGAGGGGTAACTCATGCTCCAATTTTCGGGGGGGGGGGGGGGGGTGATATTTTTCGAAATTTTACTCAGAAATAATCTTTTCAAACTATACTTTTCAAGAAGTGCCTTCGTCCGATTAACGAAACTCTTATCTTATCTTAGATATACAGACGCTCCTTCTATGCAGAAGATAATTGCGTCCACAGACCATGAGAGATGATCTGTTGGCAAGTGATGCAGCGGTCACAGGCCACGGCTATAGGGGTTCCACAGCCGCCTAACTATTGTCTAGTTAGGTACCCATTCGGAGCTGGGTGACTCGGGGACTCCTCAGGCCGAGAGAACAAATCCTCACCTTCGTGTGGATTCGAACCCGTGACCATCGGTATGACAGTCGAGAGCGCTACCTCTCGACCACCACGTCACAAGTGCCATACAGTTCAAATACTTTTTTTGATTACCAATCAACTATATTAATGTTTCCTATTCTATGAAAATTTTCTCGATTACTTTGTCTTGTGAACTGAGCCAAGTCCAAGCCGTGCTTTTAAAGTTATCATATTATTGCTATTATCATCATATCTTATCTTATCTGTTACAGACGCTCCTTATATACATAAGATTATTGCGCCCTACGTTTATATATGGTTTGTGTCTAGTCCTGCACTCTTACTAGAGTTATGATGATAAAGTGTTGGCTTTCCTGGTTCCCTCAGGCAACCCATTCCACGCCCGAATACCGGACGGGAAGAAAGAAAACTTGTATGTGTTTGTTCTGGCATACTGTATAAGAAAGGTGTTTTTATCTTTATGTCTATCTGAGGGTTGTGTTAAGTTATCTTTGTGTTGTATTTCTAAATTAGAATTAATGGCTTTATTATTATTATTATTATTATTGTTATTATTATTATTATTATTATTATCATCATCCCACTCACCTGTGACCATCTCTTCTTGTGTCTAATCTTGTTCTTGTCCTTGATGTGGGCAATCAGCAAGTTGCCCCCTGGCAGTGTCCACACGAGGCGCCCTCCGTATGGTGTCGGGATTTTCACAGGGGGGAGTAGGGTGATCTCTGATTCGTGAATAGAACTGTGGGGGAAACCAATGTCAAGGTCAGATGCTCATTGCAGCACTCACACAATAATAATGTTAGGGTTAAGGTTCAGGTCGGGGTCAGCTTCAAGGTTATGGTTAATTTTAGGGTTAAGATCAAGTTAATGGTCAGGGTTAGCGTCAGGATTGGAGTTAAGTTTAGGGTTAAAATTTGGGTTAGGGTAGGCTGAAGGAAGTTAGGTTTAGGGTTAGGTTTGAAGTCATTGTAAGGGTTGAAGTTAGGTTTAGGGTTAAATAGGTTTAGGGTTAGGGTTGAATTTAGGGTTTAGTGTTGAAGCTAGGTTTAGGGTTAATTAGGTTTAGGGTTAGGGTTGAAGCTAGGTTTAGTGCTAGGGTTGAAGTAAGGGTAAGGGTTGAAGTTAGGGTTAGGTTTGAAGTTAAGGTTAGGGTTGAAGTTAGGATTAGGGTTAGGGTTGACGTTAGGGTAAGGGTTGAAGTTAGGTTTAGGGTTAGGATTGAAGTTAGGTTTAGGGTTATGGTGGAAGTTAGGTTTAGTGTTAGGGTGGAAGTTAGTTTTAGGGTTAGGGTGGGAGTCAGTTTAAGGTTTGGGGTGGAAGTTAGTTTTAGGGTTAGGGTGGAAGTTATGTTTAGGGTTGATGACTTTAGCAGACTTTGATGACAAGATTAAGTCTACTACTTAATTAAGAGACATTGAATCAGAGGCGTCACTAGGATTGGTGTCACCCGGGGCGGTAGCTCATGGTGTCACCCCCTCATGATTTAATCCATAGAACTCCTCCGTGTTTTCCAGTGCCAAATAACGGGAATATATAGAATTTTATGGTCTGGTGTCACCCCCCCCTGATGGTGTCACCCGGGGCGGCCCGCCCCCTCCGCACCCCCCTAGCGACGCCACTGCATTGAATGATGGCTTACAGTTGGACTTGTTCTGTTCTAGACTAGTCTAACACAATCAAGGTTTAAACGGTCTAGTTTTGTTAAGTGTCTGTTCAATGTCATAACATTCTAATAGAGGAGTTGGTCAAGTCCGTGGTACCCCAGTGGTCATCTGATATGTCACTCTCCTAGAGTTAGTGTTTAATGACACATATGTGACATGGCGTGTTTAATGACATGCGGATGTGTGACATGCTCGTGTTGTTGTCAGTGTAACGAACCATCGAGCCCCAGTCGAGGGAGTGTGGAGCGAGTCGTCCTAACATACCAGGAATACTCGGCCACTTATATAAGTCAATATGAGACTGACGAGTTTTAGCTACATACACAGCGGGTACGAGTGTGTAGCCACGTAACCCATGGCTACATACACGGCGGGTTCGTGTGTGTAACAACGCAACCTATTGCTACATACATGGCGGGTTCGTGTGTGTAACTACGCAACCCATGGCTACATACACGGCAATGATAATTTTGAACTACGCAACCCATGGCTACATACACGGCATTGATAACTTTGAACTACGCAACCCATGGCTACATACACGGCAATGATAACTTTGAACTACGCAACCCATGGCTACATACACGGCAATGACAACTTTGAACTACGCAACCCATGGCTACATACACGGCAATGATAACTTTGGGTAAACGCGTAGTACTCCGACCGCACCGGCGGCCATCTTGTTGCTATGGCACGTGACCGCCGGAAAAGTAGTGCGAGCTTCGTGAATTTAGAGGGGTAGGGGAATCAGGGATTCTAAAATTTCGCTGTTTTTTTAGCAACCCACTAATTTTGAAAAAAAGAGTAAAACATAGGGGGAAAAATAGGGGTGGATCAATGGGTTGACATTCTAATATTTTAAGGGGTATTTTTTTTAGCGTTTTTCATAAAAGCAAAATAGTTTTAAAAATGAAGAAAACAATGGGTACTCACTGATCAGGCATGGGAATCACAACAAAGGGGAGGATACACTTTTTTAATCCTTTTAGAAATTCACCCATTAGATCACTACTGCCACAATTAAAATTCTATAGCTATACCTAACCCAAACCCTAAAGTCGTCAATTTTCCGAAAATTCTAAAGCTATACCTAACCCAAACCCTAAAATTAAAATCTTCAATTTTCCGAAAATTCTAAAGCTATACCTAACCCAAACCCTAAAATCTTCAATTTTCCGAAAATTCTAACAAAAAATGGCTACTTACTAATGGAAACGCACAAAGAGCAAATGGTGGAAAAAAAATCCCGCCAAGGAATTAGCAGCACTCCTTTTCTAAATGAGCACAGCAAATAGTTCTTATAATATACTCATTTATACTTGGGAAAAAATGAACAGGAGAGCCCCCCCCCCCCTCTAACGGCGCAAGAACACAAATCAAATTACGATAATAAACAAAGGGGAGGTAATAAAAATGAATAAGAAAACAAACAAGATTCGAGGGAAGCAACTATCCTTCATAGCAACCGGAAGAGACGCGACGCTGCGGTCAGAGTAATACATATTAGCCTAACTTTGAAGTACGCAACCCATGGCTACATACACGGCAATGATAACTTTGAACTACGCAACCCATGGCTACATACACGGCAATGATAACTTTGAACTACGCAACCCATGGCTACATACACGGCAATGATAGCTTTGAAGTACGCAACCCTTTATCAACGTACACTTTGTGAATAACGCATTCTCTCATAAAGTATTCTCTCGCATATAGTATGGCAAGTTCTCCACTGTAGCAATCTCTCCACTGTAGCAATCTCTCCACTGTAGCAATCTCTCCACTGTAGCAATCTCTCCACTGTAGCAATCTCTCCACTGTAGCAATCTCTCCACTGTAGCAATCTCTCCACTGTAGCAATCTCTCTTCCACAGCATTCTTTCTACCAAAGCCTTTCCTTCCACATAGCGTTGACTTCCGTATTTCGTAACATTCAGTTTTATGCAACAAAATGATATGTTGGAAGATATGTTCAAAAATCTCATTAGTTGAATGTTCATGTCCTGATAGATGTCATGATACATGTCAGATTAATGTCATGATACATGTCAGATAAATGTCATGATACATGTCAGATAAATGTCATGATACATGTCAGATTAATGTCATGATACATGCCAGATTAATGTCATGATACATGCCAGATTAATGTCATGATACATGCCAGATTAATTTCATGATTCATGTCAGATAAATGTCATGATACATGTCAGAATAATGTCATGATACATGTCAGATTAATGTCATGATACATGTCAGATTAATGTCATGATACATGCCAGATTAATGTCATGATACATGCCAGATTAATGTCATGACACATGTCAGATTAATGTCATGATACATGTCAGATTAATGTCATGACACATGTCAGATTAATGTCATGCTACATGTCAGATTAATGTCATGATCACGCCCCCACCACGTCATGCGTGTCTACACCCGTAACGGTTCATTGAACCTCAACGGTTTGTATAACAACTTTGGCAGACGATCATTAATGAATGGTTATAAATAGCTACTGGCTTAGGCAGACGATCATTAATGAATGGTTATAAATAGCTACTGTCTTTGGCAGACGATCATTAATGAATGGCTATAAATAGCTACTGTTTTTGGCAGACGATCAGTAATGAATGGCTATAAATAGCTATTGTCTTTGGCAGACGATCAGTAATGAATGGCTATAAATAGCGGCGTCGAATGTCAGCAAACTTCCGGCCAAGTTCATACAACTACTGACATGTAAGTGGGGGATGACACCAACGCTGCTCTACGTGACATTTGATGACATTCAGATTTATAGGCAAATATCCCCCAGTAAGATGCCAGTGTCAACTAAGTCCTGGGGCTGGCTACACACGCAAGGGCATGCTATATATTTTATAATTTATATTTTATTTTATTTTTTATTTTATTTTTTATTTTATTTTTTTAATTTTTATTATTTTGTAATTTATTATGTATTTTTTTATATTCGTTTTATGTTTGTATTGTATGTCCGTTGAAAAAGGCTCTTTGCCGAAACGTTCGCTGTTTTGTTACGTCCTGTCAGGCTAACCCTTTCCTTCTTACGTCTTTTCCATTTACTTTTTTAAAAGCCTGATTGCAGTCTCACCCTTCATTTTGTTTACTGCTTATAAAAATGACACGTCACTTCCGATTTCCATGAAAGGAATAGAACTCCGGACATGATGTTGGATATCGGAGTGGGGGAGTAAGGGAGTGGGGGTAGAAGTGGCGTGACTACGCGTGTGGTGTGGAGGCGGTTGTGAAATCTGAGTAATGGTGGGTGTCCACAGTTGACACAGACGAGCAGACGGCAGTGTTGACCTAAGGCGTGGGTCCGTACAACACCTTCAGAAATGTCAAGGAACGGTTGAAAGAAAGTTTGTCGGCCATTGATGCCAAATGATCGGCTAAAGGGAGGTAACATGCGATATCCGCCCGTCAATGGGTTTGTAGATTTGGCGGCTGTCAACTAAGGGAGATGACCAACAAAGAAACCCCGTTTATTAACTCCTGCTAACACGACACCAACTCTTTGCTTACATTACCAGAGACGTAACTGGGTTGTCCGCGCCCTACGCTAATTCATTTTTGGCGCCCGAGGCTAATTCATTTTTGGTGCCCTAGGCTAATTCATTTTTGGTACCCTAGGCTAATTCATTTTGGTGCCCTAGGCTAATTCATTTTGGTGCCCTAGGCTAATTCATTTTTGGTGCCCTAGGCTAATTCATTTTTGGTGCCCGAGGCTAATTCATTTTTGGTGCCCTAGGCTAATTCATTTTTGGTGCCCTATGCTAATTCATTTTTGGCGCCCTAGGCTAATTCATTTTTGGTGCCCTAGGCTAATTCATTTTTGGTGCCCTAGGCTAATTCATTTTTGGTGCCCTTAAAAAATAGGGAAATACTAAATTATTTTTTAAAAAATACATTGATTATAACCAGCCCAACAAAAAATATTTTTTTCGTATTGCCAAGAATGTTTGATTGAAATTATAGCAATTCATGGCTGCTGATTTCAAAACTGCCGCTGCTTTGGCTAAATTGGCTCTAGTTTCTGAGATATTGGGCACCCATGAAAATATGATTGTACCCTTTGTGTAAAACAAATGAAATGTGAGTGTGTCTGTGTGTGTGAGTGTGTGTGAGTGTGCATATGTGTGTGAGTGTGTCTGTGTGTGAGTGTGTGTGTGTGTCTGTGTGTGTGAGAGTGTGCCTATGTGTGTGAGTGTGTCTGTGTGTGTGTCAGTGTGTCAGTGTGTCTGTGTGTGTGAGTGTGTCTGTGTGTGTGAGTGTGTCTGTGAGTGTGTCTGTGTGTGTGAGTGTGTCTGCGTGTGAGCGTGTCTGTGTGTGTGTGAGTGTGTCTGTGTGTGTGAGTGTGTGAGTGTATCTGTGTGTATGAGTGTACCTGTGTGTGTGAGTTTGTCTGTGTGTGTGAGTGTGTCTGTGTGTGTGAGAGTGTGAGCGTATCTGTGTGTATGAGTGTATCTGTGTGTGTGAGTTTGTCTGTGTGTGTGAGTGTGTCTGTGTGTGTGAGTGTGTGAGTGTATCTGTGTGTATGAGTGTATCTGTGTGTGTGAGTTTGTCTGTGTGTGTGAGTGTGTCTGTGTGTGTGAGTGTATCTGTGTGTATGAGTGTATCTGTGTGTGTGAGTTTGTCTGTGTGTATGAGTGTATCTGTGTGTATGAGTGTATCTGTGTGTGTGAGTTTGTCTGTGTGTGTGAGTGTGTCTGTGTGTCTGTGTGTGTGAGTGTGTCTGTGTGTGTGAGTGTGTCTGTGTGTGTGAGTGTGTCTGTGTGTGTGAGTGTGTCTGTGTGTATGAGTGTATCTGTGTGTGTGAGTTTGTCTGTGTGTGTGAGTGTGTCTGTGTGTCTGTGTGTGTGAGTGTGTCTGTGTGTGTGAGTGTGTTCTGTGTGTGTGAGTGTGTCTGTGTGTGTGAGTGTGTCTGTGTGTGTGAGTGTGTCTGTGTGTGTGAGTGTGTCTGTGTGTGTGCGTGCTGAGTCTGTTTTTCTTTTCATTCCCATACAATAAAATATTTCCCTGTCATTAAGGTACAGAATCGAAAGATGGAGATACTCTCATAGAGTTCAACATTTTTGTTGGTTCAACTGGGAAAGTTGGCGGATTGAACTGATGGCTGATATTTCCTTGAGTGTTGGTCAACAGAGTTCAACATTTGGTTGGTTCAACTGGGAAAGTTGGAGGATTGAACTGATGGCTGATATTTCCTTGAGTGTTGGTCAACAGAGTTCAACATTTGGTTGGTTGAACTGGGAAAGTTGGAGGTATGAACTGATGGCAGATATTACCTTGAGTGTTGGTCAATAGAGTTCAACATTTGGTTGGTTGAACTGGGAAAGTTGGAGGTATGAACTGATGGCAGATATTACCTTGAGTGTTGGTCAATAGAGTTCTTCAGACCGGAAGTTTGCACAATGACTCCAACCCCGGCATTGTTTGAAGAGCTATTTTTAGTTTGATCCACGTGACCTCATCTATTTACCATTGTCACGTATTACAAACAAAATTATTAATGTTAATATATTTAATACTAGTAACTTTAACTTCAGGGTTAAAATGGAAAAGTTGACATGGAAACGTTTCTACCCCTACTCCCTCGCCCTGCTTTTGGACAAAGTATGAGAACACTTGAGACACGTCGCCTATTGCTACTTGTTTGAGACCATGTCTCCACAGTTTGAGGTTAATGTCAGATGTCACACTAAAGATGTCATTTAAACACAGGAACACCCTGGGTTAGGCCGTCATTTGAGAGAAGCCAATTAAATAGCAGTTTCTGTGAAATACCTACATGTAAACAGGACGAAACGAAACAAAAATTATTGGATGTTGAAGATTTGGGTTTTCCAATATCGCCATTTTGTTTTGTCAGTTTCTATGTTAACAAAGGTGCACTATTTGACCGGAAGTTCTTTAAACCCAAAACAAGCGGCACACATAATTATTGGATGAAAGTTAAAACCTCGAAGTCATAGTCATAGCCATAGCCATATTCATAGTTATAGTCATGGTTATAGTCATAGCTATAGTCATAGTCGTAGTCATAGCCATAGTCATAGCCATAGCCATAGTCATGAAAGTTAAAACCTCATAGTCATAGCCATAGCCATAGCCATAACCATAGCCATAGACATAGCCATAGCCATAGCCATAACCATAGCCATAGCCATAGTCATAGACATAGTCATAGTCATAGCCATAGCCATAGACATAGCCATAGTCATAGCCATAGTCATATCAGTTTGATAAAAAGAACAAGGACCAAGAAAATATAGTGAGAAAGTGAGTAAAACTCCAGCGCAAATATTAGATGGACTTTATACAGTGATAGGGTTCCGACAGTCTGAATGCGATAGGCTTACATATTTGAAACAACCATTAAGTGTGATGTGTTAACATACTTGGAAACATATTTATGTGTGACCCTCAGGGGCGTCACTAAGGTTGGTGTCACCCGGGGCGGGAGCTCATGGTGTCATCACCCCCTCACGACTTACCCCATCGATCCTCGAGTCTGCCAGTGCCAAATAACGGGAACATACAGAACGTTATATGTTGGTGGAACCCATTGTGATGGTGTCACCCCTTGTGATGGTTTCACCCATTGTGATGGGGTCACCCATTGTGATGGTGTCACCCCTTGTGATGGTGTCACCCATTGTGATGGGGTCACCCTTTGTGATGGTGTCACCTATTGTGATGGTGTCACCTATTGTGATGGTGTCACCTATTGTGATGGTGTCACCTATTGTGATGGTGTCACCTATTGTTATGGTGTCACCTATTGTGATGGTGTCACCTATTGTGATGGTGTCACCTATTGTGATGGTGTCACCTATTGTGATTGTGTCACCCTTTGTGATGGTGTCACCTATTGTGATGGTGTCACCCTTTGTGATGGTGTCACCTATTGTGATGGTGTCACCCATTGTGATGGTGTCACCTATTGTGATGGTGTCACCTATTGTGATGGTGTCACCTATTGTGATGGTGTCACCTATTGTGATGGTGTCACCCATTGTGATGGTGTCACCCTATGTGATGGGGTCACCCTATGTGATGGGGTCACCCATTGTGATGGTGTCACCTATTGTGATGGGGTCACCCTTTGTGATGGTGTCACCCTTTGTGATGGGGTCACCCATTGTGATGGTGTCACCCATTGTGATGGGGTCACCCATTGTGATGGGGTCACCCTTTGTGATGGGGTCACCCTTTGTGATGGTGTCACCCTATGTGATGGGGTCACCCATTGTGATGGTGTCACCCATTGTGATGGGGTCACCCATTGTGATGGTGTCACCCTATGTGATGGGGTCACCCATTGTGATGGGGTCACCCTTTGTGATGGTGTCACCCTATGTGATGGGGTCACCCTTTCGATTGGTGTCACCCACCCTAACCCTAAAAAAACCCCGTCATTTTATTATTTTGGTGCAGAAGTAGTGAGGTGGTCCTCGTCTGACCGGCTTACTCCTTGGTGTCAGTATGTCAAGCCCAGTTGTCTTTATTTCATTTAAAACAAAAGACACCGCCTCTTTCATGTCCAGACTTTTTAATTTTCTCTCGGCTCTTTCTTTTCTTAACTTTCTCTTAATTTGTTTTATTGTAGTTTGTTGGACTGTTGATTGTATACGGATATATTTTTTGCAATTAATAAATTTTGGCGTATAACGTATTTCATTGTATTTCGCAATTTTTTTCTACATGAAAAAAAAATTGAAGTCTTTGTTCTGACATAGATTCGTACACAGTAAACTTTTATATTTTGGTGTCAGCCCCTGATGGTGTTACCTTGGCGGCCCGTCCCCGGCGACACACATATTCCTCCTCCCATTTCTTATCTCCTCCCATTTTTCCTCTTCTCCCATTTCTAATTTCCTCCCATTTCTAATCCCCTTCCATTTTTACTCTCCTTCCATTTCTAATCACCTCCCATTTTTACTCTCCTCCCATTTCTTTACTCCTCCCATTTCTTATCTCCTCCCATTTCTAATCTCCTCCCATTTCTTTTCTCCTCCCATTTCTTATCTCCTCCCATTTCTTTTCTCCTCCCATTTCTTATCTCCTCCCATTTCTAATCTCCTCCCATTTTTACTCTCCTCCCATTTCTAATCTCCTCCCATTTCTAATCTCCTCCCATTTCTTATCTCCTCCCATTTCTAGTCTCCTCCCATTTCTTATCTCCTCCCATTTTTATTCTCCTCCCATTTCTTATCTCCTCCCATTTCTAATCTCCTCCCATTTTTAATCTCCTCCCATTTCTTATCTCCTCCCATTTCTTTTCTCCTCCCATTTCTTATCTCCTCCCATTTCTAATCTCCTCCCATTTCTTATCTCCTCCCATTTCTAATCTCCTTCAATTTTTTTTCTCCTCCCATTTCTTATCTCCTCCCGTTTCTAATCTCCTCCCATTTTTTACTCTCCTCCCATTTCTTTTCTCCTCCCATTTCTAATCTCCTCCCATTTCTTTTCTCCTCCCATTTCTTATCTCCTCCCTTCTCTAATCTCCTCCCATTTTAATCTCCTCCCATTTCTTATCTCCTCCCATTTCTAATATCCTCCCATTTCTTTTCTCCTCCCATTTCTTATCTCCTCCCATTTTTACTCTCCTCCCATTTCTTATCTCCTCCCATTTCTTTTCTCCTCCCATTTCTTATCTACTCCCTTCTCTAATCTCCTCCCATTTTTAATCTCCTCCCATTTCTTATTTCCTCCCATTTCTAATCTCCTCCCATCCTCTTGTCTCTTGTAAACTAAACCAAGTCAAGTTACTATTTTATTCACTCAATGTTAACAGAGAGGCACGCCAACAAGTCAATAAATTCTAATTATGGCCCAAATTAAAAGTGAAGCCCAAACTTTGGACTTAGTAAGGTGAGTGAGTTAAAGTAGGTCAAGATGGTGTCACTCATGCAGTCAGACTACTTAATGAAGGGCCAGGGGATTAGTGATCGGGGGGGGGGGGAGGGAATTGGTAGCTGGGTTAAAGGGAGACAAGTGTGGGTGGTAAAATGATTTGTGTCCCTAAATAAATAAGACGTTGACTGAAATGGGGCCAGTGCTCGACTCATTAGTAGGCCAAAAATAGTGCAGTTGTTTGACATGTGTGTGGGGGGGGGGATATTTTCAAAAGTTTTCATGAGTTAGAGTTTGAATTCTTGGATGAAGTTTTGTTTCATGAGGAAATATGTAGGAGTGAGAAGATCAACACACTCATATTACATGAAACACTGGCTAGGACTGTAAGGGATATGAGGTGGGACAAACATGGAGGTGGGACTGAGGTGGGACAACATAGAGATGGTACTGAGTTAGGACAAACACAGGATGGGACTGAGGTGGGACAAGCATAGAGGTGGGACTGAGGTGGGACAAACATAGAGGTGGGACAAACATAGTGATGGTACTGAGGTGGGACAAACATAGTGATGGTACTGAGTCGGGACAAACATAGAGATGGTACTGAGGTGGGACAAACATAGAGGTGATACTGAGGTGGGACAACATAGAGATGGGACTGAAGTGGGACAAACATAGAGGTGATACTGAGGTGGGACAAACATAGAGGTGGGACTGAGGTGGGACAAACATAGAGGTGGGGCTGAGGTGGGACAAACATAGAGGTGGGACTGAGGTGGGACAAAAATAGAGGTGGGACTGAGGTGGGACAAACATAGAGATGTGTTTCACTTACCTGGCAGCTTCATCCACAATGGCCACCAATTGTTTGACGAAGATGTTAGGCATCCACTCGCCCTCGTCATTAAAATCCATGGCATCATCCACAAAAATGTTGGCTGGATAAATACATCAAAACATAAAATACATCTTACTAAATGAAAACACACTAACATCTTACTTAATGAGAACATACTTACATCTTACTTAATGAGAACATACATACATCTTACTGAATGAGAACATGCATACATCTTACTGAATGAGAACATACATACATCTTACTGAATGAGAACATACTTACATCTTACTTAATGAGAACATACTTACATCTTACTGAATGAGAACATGCATACATCTTACTGAATGAGAACATACATACATCTTACTGAATGAGAACATACATACAGCTTACTTAATGAGAACATACATACATCTTACTGAATGAGAACATACATACAGCTTACTTAATGAGAACATACATACAACTTACTTTATGAGAACACAAGATAAAATGTCCTAAGGTCATAAGATGAAAGATGCTAGTGTCATAAGATAAAAGGTCCTAAGGTCATAAGATGAAATGTCCTAAGGTCATAAGATGAAATGTCATAAGGTCATAAGATGAAATGTCCTAAGGTCATAAGATGAACGGTCTTAAGGTTATAAGATCAAAGGTCCTAAGGTCATAAGATCAAAGGTTCTAAGGTCATAAGATGAAAGGTCTGAAGGTCATAAGATCAAAGGTCCTAAGGTCATAAGATGAAATGTCCCAATGTCATAAGATCAAAGGTCCTAAGGTCATAAGATCAAAGGTCCTAAGGTCATAAGATGAAATTTCCCAAGGTCATAAAATAAAATGTCCGAAGGTCATAAGGTCCTAATGTTAGTTCATCTCACCCTCAAACTCATAATAATCTGGATCTTGGACATTGAAATAATCCTGGGCATTTCTACGGGCACTTTGATCAATATCTAACCTGGAGATGACAGGGCATTTGATAATAACACATGGAGGACAGGGCACAAAACATATGATAATATAACCTTGATTATATAACACTAAACATATGATAATAATATGGAATATATGAACAATATTATATGAAATTCCAACCTTTTTTTTTTAAAGTTTAAATTTAGATTCTATTTTAGAATTTTAACAATAAATGAAAAGTTAATTGGAATTTTGCAGTGATTTTTTTGGTCAGATTCATTGAAGTTATAAATATAACGTGTTTGATAGCATAATTATAGGAGCGAATGATCAGACAGCCGTAGACTGATAAACAATAGAAAAACATGGCTACCTGGCTTAAGATAGAGAATGCTACACAACTAAAAGACATGGCTACCTGGCATAAGATAGAGAATGCTACACAACTAAACGACATGGCTACCTGAAGACCGACTGTAGCAACTCTGTCATCTCACGTTCAGTCTCGTGCCACATGGTAGCACAGACGTAGATCTTGGGGACTACCTGCTCCCTGGGACGTCTTAGGGTAGCATCTGTGCTAGCACTGTCCATACTGACGTCATCAGAGTACACCATCTCCTACAAGGTGACCAATGGTCAAAGTTAATACTAACCTACATTAAATAAACTTGGATCAGCATAAATTATCGTTTATTGCTCAATCTTACATTAAATCAGGGCAGTGATTCTCAAACGACAGGAAGCACACCCCGAGATTGTACTAGACAACACTGAACTATATTCCAGTTATTTCTCATACCAAAAGTGTGCACGTACCTTTAAGATCCGCTCCCTATCGTTACGTCGACGGTTGAGTAGCAAAGATTGTTCTATCAGAGCGCCACAGTACTGAGGTAATAGGAACAGTCTGTTGACATTAATTAAAATCGATAGTTTGACAAAGTTTAATACCAGATATACGTTACAGAATTCTTACATGGCTCTGTAATGAAATCTATGCAAACGTCCACATTTAACAGTGCATGTTCTAGACCATCTAAACAGTTGACCACTGTTCTCTCAATCCCATCTCTACAGCTGTACATTGTCCACTCAATCCCATCTACACAACTGACCACTGTCCCCTTAACCACATATATACAGCTGACCACTGTCCACATAACCCCATCTATACAGCTGACCACTGTCCACTCAATCCAATCTACACAACTGACCACTGTCCACTTAGCACCATCTATACAGCTGACCAATGTACACTAAACCCCATCTACACAGCTGACCACTGTCCACGCAATCCCATCTATACAACTGATCACTGTCCAATTAACCCCATCTATACAGCTGACCTGACCACTGTCCACTTAACCCCATCTACACAGCTGACCACTGTCCATACCTCTCTGTAAACGCCAGGCGTGGAGCCTTGGGTGTCCATATGTAACGAGTGATCCACAGCTGTGAGGCCCACCACAGACCAAAGCCGAGTCCCAGGTGCCAGATAAGCCATTTCCTCTCCCCTGTTCCCTCTGTGCAGGTCCACTTTAAAAATCCTGGCATGAGTTCCAGCTTGCTGCTGTCCACGTAACAAATCTGTGGTAACAAAAACATGTTGCGATTAATGTCATTGTTACAATTGGTGGAGACTGTCATACATTGGATGCCAATGGCTGTAAAGACCAATAGTTGGCCATTCAGATGTAATTATTTGAACGGTTCCAATGTAAACACAATGTTTTATTCTTTTATCTGCTATCACTTATCTGCTATCACTTATCTGCTATCACTTATCTGCTATCACTTATCTCGATTACCAATAATCTTCGTATACTAACTACAATCGAATATCATGAACATCCACCATTATAAAACCCCATACGATATCATCAGATTTCAAATTCCATATCCGAGGCGTCACTAGGGGGAGTGCGGGGGGGGGCGCCTCGGGTGACTCCATCTAAAATTTTAGTGTGTACCTTTTCATGTAAAAAAGAGACGGCAATTTTTTTTTCAGCTAGAAAAAAATTATGAAATACAAAGAAAAACGTTAAACGCGAAAAATTATTGCTAAGAGATTGTTAGTTAACATACGAAACTAAAACAGTCCCAAAAAACTCCAATAAAACAAACTAGGGAGAAAAAAAAGAAACAGAAAAACCGGAGAGAGAATTACAAGGGCTGGACATGAAATAGGCGTCATCTGAAATAAAGCCAACTGGGCTTTGGCATATCGACAACATTGAGTAAGCCGGTGAGAGAAACCCCAACTCCCTTTTCTCTCCACCACAGTAGAAGGGGTGAGGGAGATTTTACTCCAAAAATTCAAGAGATTGGTAGATCTATATAATTTGTCTTTAAAAATGAAAATTATGTATTAAATGTCTTTGAGTAAATATTTTGTTTTATTAAAGACGTGCAAACATGCATATCTTTCTTAATATAATACACGCTAAGAAATTGGATTTTGTTAAAGTAAAGGGACTTCTTTTGTAATATCCTTTAACATTAAATTATTTTGACACGAAAACATTTTAGTCTTGTCGATTTCGTAAAAAAACGATTTTCACTGATAGATCGCTTGATGCGAACGTTCGGCAGCCGAAATAAAGTTGATTTTGAATGACGCTGAACAGAACTGCAACAAAAACTGCAGTGACGTATTTTTAATGTTGAACACAAATTATCTGGTCAGACCATTATATAGCATATTATTACAGATATAATCTGTTGTATTCAAGCATTTTGTCTACAATTCGTAATTCCACATTCCTTTAGCAGTAAAGGTAAGCAAGTGAATACTATATTTATTTATTTTTAAAGATATTGAGAATTTACTTGAATTATTTTGAGTCAAAATGCCAAGTTATACCTTTTAAGTCTTAAATAAACAATATACATAATTTGCTATGTATGTCCCGTCCGTCACGTCCGTGACGCTACTAATTTTAGAAGGCAGCCCACCAATAATAATTCTTGTCGAGCGTCTGCATAAAATTGTTAGCACCTACCCTTATGTTAGCACCTACCCTTATGTTAGCACCTGCCCCTATGTTAGCACCTACCCTTATGTTAGCACCTGCCCTTATGTTAGCACCTACCCTTATGTTAGCACCTACCCTTATGTTAGCACCTACCCCTATGTTAGCACCTGCCCCTATATTAGCACCTGCCACTATGTTAGCACCTACCCCTATGTTAGCACCTACCCTTATGTTAGCACCTACCCTTATGTTAGCACCTACCCTTATGTTAGCACCTACCCTTATGTTAGCACCTGCCCCTATATTAGCACCTGCCACTATATTAGCACCTGCCACTATGTTAGCACCTACCCCTATGTTAGCACCTGCCCCTATATTAGCACCTGCCACTATGTTAGCACCTACCCCTATGTTAGCACCTGCCCCTATGTTAGCACCTGCCCCTATGTTAGCAACTGCCCCTATGTTAGCACCTGCCCCTATGTTAGCACCTGCCCCTATGTTAGCACCTGCCCCTATGTTAGCACCTGCCCCTATGTTAGCACCTGCCCCTATGTTAGCACCTACCGTTATGATTGCAGCCACTGACACTGGTGTGGTGAGACTGAGTGGTATTGAGAACGAAATCCTCTGCATGCACAGCTTGCAGGCCAACCTGGCAAAGTAGTAGCACAGCCCGGTGCTGACAATCTGGACAATCAAGGGCAGGTAAGTCTCCCACTGGCGCCACCGGTACACCTTGGTGGTGGTGCACACGGTCGTGTTCTTCTTGCCGCCCACGGTGGTGTTGGTGAGGGAGCAGTTCTGGAAGGTTATGCCCATGAACAGGGACTCGGGGAGCCTGGCCTCGCGGTCAGTGAGCAGGGGCGGGTTGTCGAGTGGGCTGATGGTGGCGTTAGGGAAGGGCTGGGGATAAACAGGTCACATGACATTCTAAGATGGCGGACCATAAACACGTCACATGACATTCTAAGATGGCGGGCCATAAACACGTCACATGACATTCTAAGATGGCGGACAATAAACACGTCACATGACATTCTAAGATGACGGGCCATAAACACGTCACATGACATTCTAAGATGGCGG
>MUZC01004680.1:111469-135554 GCA_002072015.1 Radix auricularia | reverse complement strand
ATAAACACGTCACATGACATTCTAAGATGGTGGACAATAAACACGTCACATAACATTCTAAGATGGCGGACAATAAACACGTCACATGACATTCTAAGATGGCGGACAATAAACACGTCACATGACATTCTAAGATGGCGGGCCATAAACACGTCACATGACATTCTAAGATGGCGGACAATAAACACGTCACATGACATTCTAAGATGCCGGGCCATAAACACGTCACATGACATTCTAAGATGCCGGGCCATAAACACGTCACATGACATTCTAAGATGGCGGGTCATAAACACGTCACATGACATTCTAAGATGGCGGGCCATAAACACGTCATATGACATTCTAAGATGGTGGGCCATAAACACGTCACATGACATTCTAAGACGGCGGGCCATAAACACGTCACATGACATTCTAAGATGGTGGACAATAAACACGTCACATGACATTCTAAGATGGTGGACAATAAACACGTCACATGACATTCTAAGATGGCGGGCCATAAACACAACAAGTTTGGTGAATATCGACCCATTCACCAGGAAGTCAGTGTTAAAATTATTTTATATCTCTAAAACAGTGGTTCTTAACCTTTTTGGAAGTACCGAACCCCACCAGTTTCATATGCACATTCACCGAACCCTTCATTATTAGTAGTAATATAGATGCCTTGAGTCGGGTGCTGTCTTGATCTCCCTCCGCCGAACCCCGGCGACTGACTCACCGAACCCCTAGGGTTCGATCGAACCCACGTTAAGAACCACTGCTCTAAAATAAGAAGAAAAAAAGACATTTGGACCTCCAGCCCAGAGTGAGTTCCAATTAAAAAAACATTTTTGGCAGGAAACCTTCTGTGAATGGACTTAACAACTTCCCAATGTTTACTGATGATGGGGTGAATGGTGTAGTCAAGGGGTGAATGGTGTAGTCAGGGTGTGAATGGTGTAGTCAAGGGGTGAATGGTGTAGTCAAGGGGTGAATGGTGTAGTCAAGGGGTGAATGGTGTAGTCAAGGTGTGAATGGCGTAGTCAAGGTGTGAATGGTGTAGTCAAGGTGTGAATGGTGTAGTCAAGGGGTGAATGGTGTAGTCAAGGTGTGAATTGTGTAGTAAAGGGGTGAATGGTGTAGTCAAGGTGTGAATGGTGTAGTAAAGGGGTGAATGGTGTAGTAAAGGTGTGGATGGTGTAGTAAAGGGGTGAATGGTGTAGTCAAGGCGTGAATGGTGTAGTAAAGGGGACTCGAACTGCCATCATTGCAGCCAAGCCTCTGAGACGGTCACACACCTGCTGACGTCGTGTCCCGTGCTAGATATAGCGGGGGGAGATACGGGAGGCAAAAGAGTCCCACGTGAAGACAATGTTGTATGGCACCGCTCAGCAGATGAAGCAGGTTGCCCAAGTATTAGCCAAGGCCTTAAGAGATTAGATCTCAGGTCATAAGAATATGTGTTTAGTTTAGTCAAGGGGTGAATAGTGTAGTAAAGCATTAAGATCAAACAGTCACATACACAATACATTCATTTTTATGGTCTGTGATGACTGCAACTATAATCATGGAATACTATCAACGGAAGAAGATCCTTAGATAATTAGACATATGAAACAAATGATATCCCCTTACCTGAACCTTTACGGTAAGATCTGTAAATGTTCCGTTGTAGGTCACCTGTTCAGCAGGCGTGTACAACAGGTCACTAAAGGCCTTGTCAATCATGGCCAGGTTAGGCACCAACAGAAAAGCCAGGCCAAAGGTAACACCGACCTTCCACAAACTTGCCAGGATGTAACACTTGACCCTACATCGGTGAAGTGCGTCTTTGTACTGCTTCACGGGGATGTAGATACATCCCAGTCGTATATCCTAGATACAATGATACAAGTAGATACAACCTAGCCATATATCATAGATACGATGATACAAGTAGATACAACCTAGTATATATATCATAGATACGATGATACAAGTAGATACAACCTAGTCATATATCCTAGATACAATGATACAAGTAGATACAACCTAGTCATATATCCTAGATACAATAGTACAAGTAGATACAACCTAGCCATATATCATAGATACGATGATACAAGTAGATACAACCTAGCCATATATCATAGATACGATGATACAAGTAGATACAACCTAGTCATATATCCTAGATACAATGATACAAGTAGATACAACATAGTCATATATCCTAGATACAATGATACAAGTAGACACATCCCAGTCGTATATCCTGATACAATGATACAAGTAGATACGACCTAGCCATATATCCTAGATACAATGATACAACCTAGCCATATATCCTAGATACAATGACACAAGTAGATACAACCTAGCCATATATCCTAGATACAATGATATAAAAAGATACAACCTAGTTTAAATCCTGCATGCGATGATACAAGGCAAGTAGCAAACAATTATGTTATAAATAGACAGACAGTTATGATATATATAGACAGACAGTTATGATATATATAGACAGACAGTTATGATATATATAGACAGACAGTTATGATATATATAGACAGACATGTATCGTATCTGCTTGACAACCAATTATGCAAAAAACAGTTGAATTAAGTTATGTTTTATCAAAAGTCTAAAAGTAGACTTAACGGTCACCAACTTACGTCATCACAGAAGTTTTCCCACCATTTGACCGAGATGAGCAGGAGTGAGAGGGGAATCTCCCAAGACATGTCAGACAGGGAGTACGTGTTCTGCCAGGCAGAGCCTCCTGCAGTATCTGCCGGGCATGGGCACAGAAGAGAAATGTTAGTGGTCAATTAATGTCTATCTAGACAAAAGTTACAAGTCAGTATGTAGATATTCAAGGTCACGAGTCAGTATGTAGATATTCAAGGTCACAAGTCAGTGTGTAGATATTCAAGGTTACAAGTGAGTGTGTAGATATTCAAGGTCACAAGTCAGTATGTAGATATTCAAGGTCACAAGTCAGCATGTAGATATTCAAGGTCACAAGTCAGTATGTAGATATTCAAGGTCACAAGTCAGTATGTAGATATTCAAGGTCACACGCCAGTATGTAGATATTCAAGGTCACAAGTCAGTATGTAGATATTCAAGGTCACAAGTCAGTATGTAGATATTTAAGGTCACAAGTCAGTATGTAGATATTCAAGGTCACAAGTCAGTATGTAGATATTCAAGGTCACAAGTCAGCATGTAGATATTCAAGGTCACAAGTCAGCATGTAGATATTCAAGGTCACAAGTCAGCATGTAGATATTCAAGGTCACAAGTCACATCCTATATAAATCCCTAGTGGCACATCCAACATGAATCTCATCCATATTATCAGTCTGAACTATTCGATGTCTCATGAGTCTGATATCTTGTGCTTCATTGACTATATTTGGGTATCTTAAACTGATATATATAATGTCTCAATAATCTTATCTGATATATAATGTCTCAATAATCTTATCTGATATATAATTTCTCAATAATCTTATCTGATATATAATGTCTCAATAATCTTATCTGATATATAATGTCTCAATAATCTTATCTGATATATAATTTCTCAATAATCGTATCTGATATATAATGTCTCAATAATCTTATCTGATATATAATGTCTCAATAATCTTATCTGATATATAATGCCTCAATAATCTTATCTGATATATAATTTCTCAATAATCTTATCTGATATATAATGCCTCAATAATCTTATCTGATATATAATGTCTCATATTTTATACTTTATCAGTCTTATCAGACTATCATCAGTCTCACCATTCTTTGCTTTCTATCACAAATTCATTGATTGTTACCATAAAGTCTCACCTGTTTCACTAGTCTCACCTGTTTCACTAGTCTCACCTGTTTCACTAGTCTCACCTGTTTTGCAACTCTCACCTGTTTCACTAGTTTCACGTGTTTCACTAGTTTCACATGTTTCACTGGTCTCACCTGTTTCACTAGTTTCAATTGTTTCACTAGTTTCATCTGTTTCACTAGTCTCATCTGTTTCACTAGCCTCACTTGTTTCACTAGTCTCGTCTGTTTCACTAGTTTCAATTGTTTCACCTGTTTCACTAGGCTTACCTGTTTCACTAGTCTCACTTGTTTCACTAGTCTCACCTGTTTCACTAGTCTCACCTGTCTCACTAGACTCACCTGTCTCAGTAATTTCACCTGTTTCACTAGACTCACCTGTTTCACTAATCTCACCTGTTTCACTAGTCTCACCTGTTTCACTAATCTCACCTGTTTCACTTATCTCACCTGTTTCACTAGACTCACCTGTTTCACTAGGCTTACCTGTTTCACGAGTCTCACCTGTTTCACTAGTCTCACCTGTTTCACTAGACTCACCTGTTTCACTAATCTCACCTGTTTCACTAGACTCACCTGTTTCAGTAATTTCACCTGTCTCACTAGACTCACCTGTTTCACTAGACTCACCTGTTTCACTAGTCTCACCTGTCTCACGAGTCTCACCTGTCTCACGAGTCTCACCTGTCTCACTAGACTCACCTGTTTCACTAATCTCACCTGTTTCACTAGTCTCACCTGTCTCACGAGTCTCACCTGTCTCACGAGTCTCACCTGTCTCACTAGACTCACCTGTTTCAGTAATTTCACCAGGTGTTGATGGTGACTTGACACACTCGGACTTCATGGAGGCCAGCACGATGACGTAAGCAGACAGCTGCATGAGGAGGGCCAGGATGTCCAGCAGGATCGTGGCCACTTTACGTTTGGAATCTTCGGACCGCTTGGTGGCAAACAACCTGGCAACACAGGAAGTGGCACATGATGGCCAGATAGTTCACAGTGGTTTGATTCTAGAAATGTATGAAACTCATAGTGTTGATCAGCACTCGTTGTTAGATTCTATGATCTTAACTTAAATATAACATTTTTGTGTTTACAGACCTAAGGGACCTGCTTAAAACTAAAATAAGGTCACTCAATCCGAAGAAGGTCATTTAAGAAAAGGTTTGCTTTACCTCCCTATTAGTTAAAATTCAACACAAACTTTCTAAATAATTTTTCACTCACCTGAGAATGGCCGTTAATAACTGACAAGATACAGAACTTACCTGAGTATAGCAGGTATCGTGCACAGAGCGTTCATGAGCAGCAGACAGCGGACAGTGTCCAGACAAGGTAGGACACGGAAGAGAAACAGGCAGAGACCAAAGGTGTGGACAGTCTCAATGAAGAGAACCTGTGGGAGAAGGAGGACGCAATGTTGTATCATAATGAGGTAGAAATCTAGGACAATAGGTGCCCATAGAATCAATGCTTCATGTGCCATCTAGGGCAATAGGTGCCCATAGACTAGGGCAATAGGTGCCCGTAGACTAAGGCAATAGGTGCTCATAGAATCAATGCTACATATGCCATCTAGGGCAATAGGTGCCCATGGAATCAATGCTTCATGTGCCATCTAGGGCAATAGGTGCCCATAGAATCAATGCTACATGTGCCATCTAGGGCAATAGGTGCCCATAGACTAGGGCAATAGGTGCCCATAGACTAGGGCAATAGGTGCCCATTGAATCAATGCTACATGTGCCATCTAGGGCAATATCGGCCCATAGAATCAATGCTTCATGTGCCATCTAGGGCAATAGGTGCCCATAGACTAGGGCAATAGGTGCCCATAGAATCAATGCTTCATGTTCCATCTAGGGCAATAGGTGCCCATAGAATCAATGCTACAAGTGCCAACATGATGTACAGTGTTCAGAGATAGAATTTAAAATTTAAAATTCTGGGGCAACTACTGTGTTTTGAAACAACCACCCTCCCCACCCCCCCCCCAATGACCAGTAGTTCACATGAGACCAAGCTAAGTGATGTATTCACCTGAAATGGCAAGAGACCGGACATGGGTCATTCATAGCAGGAGCAGATAATGAACTCACCCAAAGTATGCTGACCAAAGATAATGAACTCACCCAAAGTATGCTGACCAAAGATAATGAACTCACCCAAAGTATGCTGACCAAAGGCAATGAACTCACCCAAAGTATGCTGACCAAAGATAATGAACTCACCCAAAGTATACTGACCAAAGATAATGAACTCATCCAAAGTATGCTGACCAAAGACAATGTACTCACCCAAAACATACTGACCACTTGTAATGGACTCATCCAAAGCATGCTGACCACTTGTAATGGACTCACCCAAAGCATACTGACCACTGGTAATGGACTCACCCAAAGCATGCTGACCACTGAAGGACGAGGCAGATTTCCAAACAAGGCTTTCCCCAACGATTCTATGAACACCACGACGTAAGGGAAGCAGACGGAAGCTACTAGCAGATAGACCCATCGATCTCTGTTCTCTGTACCCTGGACACACAGGATGAGAATCATCCAATTATTGACATTATTTAATCATTCAATGACAGGACTCTCTCTATTCAAGTCTACTAACAAACATCATGAGTATAATAAGACAAAGTGACACAACAAATACTCATATCTTACGTGCATTAGAAGACTTTATGACATGATGTTAGACTCTCTGACAGAAGACTTTATGACATGATGTTAGACTCTCTGACAGATGACTTTATGACATAATGTAAGACTTTCTGACAGATGACTTTATGACATAATGTAAGACTCTCTGACAGAAGACTTTATGACATAATGTAAGACTTTCTGACAGAAGACTTTGTGACATAATGTAAGACTCTCTGACAGAAGACTTTGTGACATTATGTGTACTATATGACATAATGTAAGACTTTCTGAGAGAAGAAAACAGTCTGACAGATTTTTTAAGACAGACATGTAAATACAAGACAAGACAGACACAAACGTCATATTTGAACTGAAATGTCCAGTTAATACTGACCAGGTCAGCGTTTCCTATGGCCTGTGTCATCAGCAGCAGACTGGCCTTACTGGCCACCGCGGTGCTGAGGACAGCGATGAAGATGATGATGTAGGCAATGACCTTGACCGTCTTGGCGGCCACTTCAAACCAGTTGGTGGTCGACTCGTAGAACGTCTCATTTTTCTTGGAAACAGTCCGGAAAACATCCCAGGCTACGGCGCTGAAAGTAGAGCAAGGTGTGTAACTAGGTCAGCCTTTAAGTAGAGCAAGTTGTGCAACTAGGTCAATCGTCAAAGTAGAGCAAGGTGTGTAACTAGGTCAATCGTCAAAGTAGAGCAAGGTGTGTAACTAGGTTAATCGTCAAAGTAGAGCAAAGTGTGTAACTAGGTCAATCGTCAAAGTGGAGCAAGGTGTGTAACTAGGTCACTCTTTAAAGTAGAGCAAGGTGTGTAACTAGGTCAATCGTCAAAGTAGAGCAAGGTGTGTAACTAGGTCAATCGTCAAAGTAGAGCAAGGTGTGTAACTTGGTCAATCGTCAATGTAGAGCAAGGTGTGTAACTAGGTCAATTGTCAAAGTAGAGCAAGGTGTGTAGTTAGGTCACTCTCAAAGTAAAGCAAGGTGTGTAACTAGGTCAATCGTCAAAGTAGAGCAAGGTGTGTAACTAGGTCACTCTTTAAAGTAGAGCAAGGTGTGTAACTAGGTCAATCGTCTAAGTAGAGCAATGTGTGTAACTAGGTCAATCGTCAAAGTAGAGCAAGGTGTGTAGTTAGGTCACTCTCAAAGTAAAGCAAGGTGTGTAGCTAGATCACTTTTTAAAGTAGAGCAATGTGTGTAACTAGGTCAATCGTCAAAGTAGAGCAAGGTGTGTAGTTAGGTCACTCTCAAAGTAAAGCAAGGTGTGTAGCTAGATCATTTTTTAAAGTAGAGCAAGGCGGCTACATGGCAAAGTCAATAGTTCGCTCGCCTCACAAGCTGAAGGGCGTGGGATCTAGCACACGTTGAAGTTACAATAAAAATTTTGATGAATGACTATTGAACGACAACAACAATAACCATATCTTGTAAACATAAATCAGTACACCCCCGTCTCTGACTTGGAGAGGAGATAGGCGCCGCTAGGTCAACCAATGGAAACATAGGGACCCCCTACGACGAGGTTATGAGGCACCCAAAAAGTTGTTTTTTTTAAACAGGAGTGCAACTAGGATCAATTTTAAAGTAGAGCAAAGATTGCAACTAGGTCAATCTTTAATAAAGTAAATCAGGTTGTGCAACTAGGTCAATCTTTAATAAAGTAGAGGAAGGTGTGCTACTATGTCAATCCATAATTAAGTAGAGGAAGGTGTATCACATTTAGTCCAATGACTAAAGCGTAGCTGGTGTTGGTTTGTGACTACGTTATCAATGAAAGAAGACCGATGTGTTACGTGACTAGGTGAACAATGAAAGTAGATATAACATATGTCATGAGTAGGTCAGTTACAAAAGTAGAGCGAGGTTTTTGTAACTAGGTCAGTCGTGGAAATAAATAAACGAGAGCACAATAAAATCTCAAATATGGTGTTACATCTAACTGGGTCAGGTGTGTAAACAAAAACAAAAAGTATTTAACCCTTTAAACAGTTGTCAGATATTTTACACGTATTTGTATATATTTATTCTAAGTCTGGCAGCAGTCGAGTATACATTTCAACTAAGTTTTCCAATCAATTTCCATTTTGTTTTTGGTCTTTCTTTAGAACTTTGTTTAATCTTTCAGCCTCGAGATGACCAACAAGAGAACAATGGCGACCTGACTATGGCCCACTTCCTGCAGCAATACCTTCAACCTGGCACAGTCTGGTCAATTTGAAGGGTCAACAATCAAGTGAAATGTGGACCAGGCTCTGACCCCACGCACTCACTGATTGTTTGAGCCCCACTCCGTGACCTCAATCTCCAGTTCCTAACGCCCTCAAGAGAGTGAGAATCACTGCAATCCTTGAGTAATCCCAGACATTTTCCGTAATCCTGGACAAACATGCGCCCCCTGGCGGAGATGTTGACATTACACAAGGGTCCCTAAGGAATGTGGCCTAGGACGACCCATACTCAATGTTGACCACTGGCCATCGCTCCACATTGAAGAAATCTGCGTGTTCCTCTCAAGGCGCATTAGGTGCACACTTTGACCGTGCACTAAATGTACTGAGGCTAAAACTCCCAAATGTAGTACAGCGAGGGCGGCAGAAACTGTGCACATAATAAAATAGAGGCTTGTTGTTTTCAACAAGAAATCTTAGGGTTACGGAATAACCAAGGGGAAACGTTATCTTATCTTATCTTATCTTAGATATACAGACGCTCCTTCTATGCAGAAGATAATTGCGTCCACAGACCATGACAGATGATCTGTTGGCAAGTGATGTAGCGGTCACTGGCCACGGTTATAGGGGTTCCACGCATTACCCCAGCCGCCTAACTATTGTCTAGTTGGGTACCCATTCGGAGCTGGGTGACTCGGGGACTCCTCAGGCCCCGAGAACAAATCCTCACTTCGTGTGGATTTGAACTCGTGACCATCGGTATGACAGTCGAGAGCGCTACCTCTCGAACACCACGTCCCATGGGGTAATAAATTATAATGACACTCGGGGACCATCTTGGGGCTTCATGGGGCTCCATTTGCCTGGCCCAACTTTAGATGGCCAAGGTGCCATTAATGTGTGTACATAGGACACCATTTGCCTTGCACAACTTTAGAATGGCCAAGGTATCATTAAGGTGTTTACATAGGACACCATTTCCCTGGTCCAACTTTTGATGGCCAAGGTACCATTAATATGGGTACATAGGACACCATTTGCCTAGCCCAACTTTAGATGGCCAAGGTACTATTAATGTGGGTACATAGGACACCATTAGCCTGGCCCAACTTTAGAATGGCCAAGGTACCATTAATAAGGGTACAAAGGACACTATTGGCCTGGCCCAACTTAGGTTGGCCAAGGTACCATTCATGCGGGTACAATGACAAACTCCTTACGAGTTTAAATGACTTTAAAATTTAAAATAATAAACTCTGTAATACAAATGAACAACAACAACCATATTTTGTAAACATCAATCAGTCCTCGAATCTAAGTACCTCTCCCCGCCCCCAAAACGCCATCTGCCTCAGCTGACTACAAGTCGGTTCATGAGTCCCTACAACGACCCCCGTATGTGTACCAACCATATTTAGTACACTAATGTACACTTGACTCCAGCCATATTTAGCCCACTAATGTACACTTTCACACCAGCCATGTTTACAATTTCACACATTTGACCGGAAGCTGTCAAACATTGCAGCAGGTCCCAGACCTTGAGTCGCCATTTTCCAAATAACTTCACCAACAGAAGAGCTTCGATTATGCCCTGACGTCACACACTACCGTTTACTTCCATTAACTTTACATGCCTTGACCATTCGGGATTATCCCACAGTACTCCTGTGTCCTAGCGTCCGCCAAGTAAACACACTTGACCTGTGACCCCCAGCTCATACAGACATCTAGCCAATGTTCTCTCTAACGTTTGTTGGTCTGTGAGCAAAATTTAAAAAAAACTCTTGTGCCAGAGTTGCAAAAAATCTATGACTTGTCCATATTTGTGAGCCTAACAAACATAGATTCTATATTATACTTATCATCGGTCAGATAGCCACGCCTCCCTAAGGGAACATTGCATCTAACCTGTGACCCCTGACCCATAGCTCCAACACCGAAATAACACATGCCCTTTGACCCGTAGCTTTGAAAAAGCGTAGTTGACTTGAGGTTATTAATGCAAGTGGCCTATGACCTCAGTCAACAACATGGCTGAATTCATTCCGAATCTGTAACCTCGGAATAATGTTTTTATATAGGACAGGTCCTTTTAATATTATAGTAACTTTAAACAAATGTAAGGACCTATAACAAAAGATAGGACCAGTTAAGACATGATTGACTGTCGACCAGAGGTGGCCTCTACGTGGTTCGACAGATGAGTAGGGTCGCGGAGCTGACTTCGACCTGAAACCGACAACTCCTGGCAGTCAATGCCACAGTCCGATATGTTAGGTGTTAGGTGTTAGGTGTTAGGTGTTAGGTGTTGGGTGTTAGGTGTTGGGTGTTGGGTGTTGGGTGTTGGGTGTTGGGTGTTAGGTGTTAGGTGTTAGGTGTCAGGTGGTAGGTGTTAGGTGTTAGGTGTTAGGTGTTAGGTGTTAGGTGTTAGGTGTTAGGTGTTAGGTGCTAGGTGTTAGGTGTTAGGTGTTAGGTGTTAGGTGTTAGGTGTTAGGTGTTAGGTGTTAGGTGCTAGTCACATATGATTACAGTCGCTGTACGGATCTTAAGCATGAGCATTTAGATGCAATGCCGATGATGAAAACCAAAGTACCCGTTGAGGCAGTTTCGTCCCCCTCAATTTTACCAGCAACGCTACTGAGCGGTGCCGGATTAGGGCCAGGAGCGCCAGTACGGATTAGCAAAAGGAACCGCTCGGAACTCAGCGGACGCCAGCTCTGAGGAAACCTTCCAGGGGGGGGTTACACCCTAGGTAGGTCATTGCGGCGGTCCTCACCATAGAGACTGTGTGCTTTGCTGGGGTGGAGCTAAATAGCGAGTAGAAGTAAGGAAAAGTCCACCCCTCCTTTGGGAGGTCAACTTAGTGGGAGGCGTTTTCGACCTAGTGTTCTGGACGCCCAGATGGCCGCTTCTAGAAGCTACCGCTCCGGGGCGGGGGGCTTCTCAGCTTTTACGTCCCTTTGGGGGGCAGAGAGCTGAGGGGGTTTTCCGGGAAGTCCAATGAAGAGCGCAGGTTCGGGACTACTGACTTTCTTCCACATGTATCATTAATACATGATAGGACCATTCATCACATTATAGGACCATTTAACTGAAAGTGGACCATAAAAATAACAGCATTAGACAAATCCTTGGTTCTCAATATTCCTTTCCAACACCCCCCTCCCGCTCTTAAGATGAGCAGGTATTTCAAAATAAGGGTATGGTATGTCCCCCTGATAGGTAACCTAAGGGCAGATAACTTACTTGTTGTCCTCAATGGTATGTCCCCCTGATAGGTAAACTAAGGGCAGACAACTTACTTGTTGTCCTCAATGGTATGTCCCCCTGATAGGTAAACTAAGGGCAGACAACTTACTTGTTGTCCCCCATCATATGTCCCCCTGATAGGTAAACTAAGGGCAGACAACTTACTTGTTGTCCTCAATGGTATGTCCCCCTGAGATGTAAACTAAGGGCAGACAACTTACTTGTTGTCCTCAATGGTATGTCCCCCTGATAGGTAAACTAAGGGCAGACAACTTACTTGTTGTCTCAATGGTATGTCCCCCTGATAGGTAAACTAAGGGCAGACAACTTACTTGTTGTCCCCCATCGTATGTCCACCTGATAGGTACACTAAGGGCAGACAACTTACTTGTTGTCGTCCATGGTATGTCCCCCTGATAGGTAAACTAAGGGCAGACAACTTACTTGTTGTCTTCCATCATATGTCACCCTGATAGGTAAACTAAGGGCAGACAACTTACTTGTTGTCCTCCATGGTATGTCCCCCTGATAGGTAAACTAAGGGCAGACAACTTACTTGTTGTCCTCCATGGTATGTCCCCCTGATAGGCTGGTGATGTTGGTGGTGGCTGTGCTCTCTGACGCCGTGGTGTTGGATTTCTGGGAGTTGCGTCTGTGACGCTTGCGTCGTCGTTTGTTCTGATGACGCGCCTCATCGTCACTTCCTCCTGGGGTCGATCTCATGACGTCACTTCCTCTGGAAGTAAACGAGGGACGTCACGAGGTTAGTGACATAATGTCTTTGAGATAGACCAGAGCTAGATGCCATGGACAGATGACATGTACCAGAGCTTGATGACATACACAGATGACATATATCAGAACTAGATGACATAAACAGATGACATATACCAGAGCTAGATGACATAGACAGATGACATATACCTGAGCTAGATGACATGCACAGATGGCATGTACCAGAGTTAAATGGCATACACAGATGACTTATATGACATAGCCATATGACATAAAAAGATGACATGTACCAGAACTAGATGACATTCACAGATGACATGTACCAGAACTAGAAAAGACGTGTTACCAGGATAAATGTAACATAGTGTAACAAAATAAAAATCTGGAGTAAATACAGAATAATAGAAGTTTTGAAGGAATTTTAACATCAGTTATATTAACTTGTGGCGTCTGCTTGGATGCTTGCAGAAAAAAACAACTTTGGATCGACATTTCCTCGTAAGCTAGCGAGCTGAAATTTTGCAGGCAGACTCGTGCTGATGATAAAAATGATCTAACAAAATTTCAGATCGATCGAATTGACAGTAACTTAAATTAATGAATTTTTTTTAGATTCTCTCCATTTATATCTATGTAGCATGTTTATTTTTGTGCTAGAGTGTCGCGGTGCGTGTTATATTGAACGGCGGTTTTAAATACTTTCATGTTGCGCTGTGCGGTGCGTACTGCATTGACAATCCTTTAAAAAGAAATATATTCTGATCTGTAATTGTAAATGCTATTCATTGCTAATCTGTCTCGCGCTGCGAACTACGTTAAACATATTTAATAACCCTTTTCCCCGTGACCAAATCGATATGTAATTTAGCAGGCAGAATGTAGTAGTTGTTTCACTATAAATCCTTTACACATGAGACATAACTAAAATTTTGGATTTTAGGATTGAACTTGCAATTCGTATTATAATGAACATAGTTTCAGTTATGTCTCGTATATAAAAGATTTATAGTCCAAAAAAAACCTTTTTGTTTTTTTTACGGTGTTGTTTTATTTCTGGTTAAATTCCAATAAAATAATTTACAAGCTTATTTTATTATAATTTTTTCAGACTATATATTGTTTTGAGATGAATGTCTTGATTTCCGCAGGGCTGCGCATGCGCAGAAATTTTAGAATTGAGAGTAGTTTAGGAAGTTTTAAACTAAAGATCGGGGTGAAAAGTGAGAGAAATGACGTCATTACCTGTGTGGGTTCAGTCCAGCTGTCATGACTTTTAGTGCGTCATCACTCTCTGACGTAGCTCCTGAGTCACGCCTGAAACCTTCATAGGCGGGGGGCGGAGGATTGAAGGCGTTGATGATCTGAATAAAGGAACATGACAGGTGTAAACTTGTATCACAGGTGAGAAGTAATATCATAGATGAGAAGTCATAGCACAGGTGAGAAGTCATAGCACAGGTGAGGAGTCATAGCACAGGTGAGGAGTAAGTGCACAGGTGAGAAGTCATAGCACAGGCGAGGAGTCATAACACAGGTGAGGAGTCATAGCACAGGTGAGAAGTTATAGCACAGGTGAGAAGTGATAACAGGTGAGGAGTCATAGCACAGGTGAAAAGTCATATCACAGGCGAGGAGTCATAACACAGGTGAGGAGTCATAACATAGGTGAGAAGTCATAGCACAGGTGAGAAGTCATATCACAGGCGAGGAGTTATAACACAGGTGAGGAGTCATAGCAAATGTTAGAAGTCATAGCACAGGTGAGAAGTCATAGCACAGGTGAGGAGTCATAGCACAGGTGAGAAGTCATAACTCAGGTGAGAAGTCATAGCACAGGTGAGAAGGCATAGCACAGGTGTGAAGTCATAGCACTGGTGATAAGTCATAGTACAGGTGAGGAGTCATAGTACAGGTGTGAAGTCATAGCACAGGTGAGGAGTCATAACACAGGTGAGGAGTCATAACACAGGTGAGGAGTCATAGCACAGGTGAGAATTCATAGCACAGGTGATAAGTAATAGCACAGGTGAGAATTCATAGCACAGGTGAGAAGGCATAGCACAGGTGATAAGTCATAGCACAGGTGAGGAGTCATAACACAGGTAAGGCGTCCTAGTACAGGTGAGAAGTCATAGCACAGGTGAGAAGTCATAGCACAGGTGAGGAGTAATAGCACAGGTGAGAAGTCATAGCACAGGTGAGAAGGCATAGCACAGGTGAGAAGTCATAGCACTGGTGATAAGTCATAGTACAGGTGAGGAGTCATAGTACAGGTGTGAAGTCATAGTACAGGTGAGAAGTAATATCACCTGTGATAAGTCATATAACAGGTAAGAAGTCATATAAAAGTTAAGAAGTCATATAAAAGTTAAGAAGTCATATAAAAGTTAAGAAGTCATATAAAAGTTAAGAAGTCATATCACAGGCAAGAAGTCATATTACAGGTAAGAAGTCATATAAAAGTTAAGAAGTCATATAAAAGTTAGGAAGTCATATCACAGGTAAGAAGTCATATAACAGGTAAGAAGTCATATAAAAGTTAAGAAGTCATATAAAAGTTAAGAAGTCATATCACAGGTAAGAAGTCATATCACAGGTAAGAAGTCATATAAAAGTTAAGAAGTCATATAAAAGTTAAGAAGTCATATAACAGGTAAGAAGTCATATCACAGGTAAGAAGTCATATCACAGGTAAGAAGTCATATAACAGGTAAGAAGTCATATAAAAGTTAAGAAGTCATATCACATTTAAGAAGTCATATAAAAGTTAAGAAGTCATATCACAGGTAAGAAGTCATATAAAAGTTAAGAAGTCATATCACAGGTAAGAAGTCATATAAAAGTTTAGAAGTCCTATCACAGGTAAGAAGACATATCATAGGGGAGAAGGAATTTAATATTTGAAAAAGCAAATATATATAATGAAAGTTTATAAAATGTAATAGGTAATAATTATTTGTCATGAAAAGTGAAATGTAAAAAAACATGAAAGGTGAGATTATAGAAAAATGGCAGAGTATCTAAACTTTTAGATTTAGTTTAATAGTGATTTACATTAGACATGAAATTTTAAACAGAAATGTTTTGAAAGTCAAAATGGTTGATTCTTTAAAATTGTGATACTAAATGGTAGTCAAATAAGGTTCGCTTAATTAACCTGATTTATAATTGTCTTAATTATTTAATCAGTTAATGAATTTAATTAATTGCCCATGAAGGTTGAGGTCAAAAGTCAAAGGTTAGTCTCACTAGTAGGTCACATGCACTTCCCCCTCACAGGCTCCTACCACCACAACATACAACACACGATTCTATTACCCTAGACCAGTGATGGGGAACCTATGGCCCGCGTGACATATCCGGTACGCGACTTTAAGACATTAACTCCTTGATAAAAAATCACAATAAAATTATAGCTTTTAATTTAAACAAGAGTTTAATCAGTCTAGAGGGTTTCACTTATCGTATTTTGTCCCTTGTATAAGGCCTAAAACTAGATTAAAGATTTGTATATATCGCTATAGAAATGATATCCATAGTTGTTGACCCACTGTATGACGTTTCAATTCTTTAGGCAAGCCATATTGCTTGCTAGACGGCAAAGATGAAGAAGTTAATGTTTACTGAACGAATTTCAATGTATTGAAGACCTAAACAGTGTGAGATAACCTGTGAATAACTCTAATTGAATATTTTAATCAGAATGTACAAATATAATGTAAAACATGAAATTTTAATAATATAGCAAAACACGAAATATTAGAAGGGAAACCAAACTTATAGACACGCGCTGAGAAAAGATACGTTCAACAAAATCGAAATGGAGAATATGAAAGTTTATAAGACTTCAGTGTACTGAACTAATAACAGCTAAGCGCGGTAAAAAAAAATTAAAAAAAAGAAACGCAAGAAAGAATTTTTGTAATATAAAAACCTTTCAAAGAAAATTGAATGTTTTTTTTTAAAGAGATCTTGCCAGTGAGCAGCCAAAATAGTTACCAAAATCTAAAAAAAATTCTTCAAAATTTTCACACAATCCTTAAGCCATGAGCATACCTACAAGGAACTTTCGAGCATTGTAGCATGTGCTAAAGAGAATTTTAATGGCGGATACTACATTCCCGTCATATGAGTGGAAAGAAGTGTCTTCATACTTCTCCAGATATATCTAAGTATGAACACCTTGTTCATTCTTGCTTACAAATAAATGTTAGATCTTGAAAATCTGGAAATGGGGTTACTGGATTTTTCAGAAAGCTTTACGTGGAAAAGAAATTTGGTTAAATCCGACTTAACGTTCCCACTTAGCAAGGCCGCCATCTTTGTTGATATACCGCGTACCAAAGAAATTGGGAAATTCAACTATTTAAATTCTAAAATTAAACCTAACCCTAACCGTAAATTCACAATTATAACTAAACCTAACCCAAACCCTAAATTAACGAATAATTTTTTTTAATCTAAACTAAAAACAAAGGAAGAAAACGCAGAATTAATTGCTATATAACCCATTTGGGAAGGTATAATCGGATTCAGACGAAATGTCTCTGATCTGCGTGCAACACTTGTAAAGATGGAGTTTACATATCCAGCACAGTTGCTAGTCATGAAAAAGAAATCCTTAAAGCTTGGGATACTCTCACAGTGAGGTGACATCAATGAAAACACCCGGCGGGGCTCTTCTTAACGTTGAATGTTATTTTTTTTACTCAAAGTTGTTGTGCTCAAATTAACAAAGTAAGGGTCAAAGTTTGACGGATTATTATTAGGTGTAATACAACAAAAATCTCTTTAATTCCGCAACATAAACTTATTTCCTGAAATAATTGTTCTTTTAAATCGTTTAAAAATCCCTCTTCTTTTTTCCTCTGTAAGTCTGAACACAAGCGTCTGTTGTTTTGCTAAGCCAATGCACCATTTACAATTTTAACTGTATTTATAGGCACTTTGCCAAACATTAGTAGATTTTGGTTGAATTTTGGGAACGCGGCCCTAAAAAGGGTTAGCCATCACTGCCCTAGTCTTTGATAACCTAGGACAAGTGGTTGCTAATTACTTACTTTGACAACCTAGGGCAAGTGGTTGCTAATTACTTACTTTGACAAGCTAGGACAAGTGGTTGCTAATTACTTACTTTGACAAGCTAGGACAAGTGGTTGCTAATTACTTACTTTGACAAGCTCTTTACATATTTTGTTTGGTTTTTAAAGCAATAAATTTGTTGAAGACAAAGCTAACCCTAACCCTAACCCTAACTAACAATGTCATGCCAACACACAGGAACACATCTCCTTCACCAACAAAACAGCAATGGCATTTTAAATAACTTTATTTCTTAATTAATCAAATGTTGGACGATAAAAGTGAAGACAGATTTTTTTTTTTTAAAGAAAAGATTTATTATTTTCTTACAAGATATGAATGAAAACATCAATTTTAAAAAGTAGAATCTCGATCCAAAGCTTTGACAAATAAAAGTAGGCATTAAATTGAGCAGATAAATGTAGGCAATAAATTTGGAAAATAAATTTAGGCAATAAATTGGGAAAATAAATGTAGGCAATAAATTGGGAAAATAAATGTAGTGACTAAATGAGAGAACTTTCTTTATATATGTCAAGTTTATTACTTTATAAACTGATGTAATGGTTAAACTGATGTAATGGTTAAACTGATGTAATGGTTAAACTGATGTAAAGGTTAAAATGCTGTAATGGTTAAACTGATGTAATGGTTAATTTGATGTAATGGTTAATTTGATGTAATGGTTAAACTGATGTAATGGTTAAAACATTTAAAATTCACAGCAGGTTTTTTCTTAAGTCTCAGATTGTTTTTCTCTTGTATTCTTTAAACTCGAGTAACATTGACACATCTAGACAGGAAGCTGTGATAGACTATAGACTAACATTGACACATTTAGACAGGAAGCTGTGATAGACTATAGACTAACATTGACACATCTAGACAGGAAGCTGTGATAGACTATAGACTAACATTGACACATCTAGACAGGAAGCTGTGATGGACTCTAGACTAACATTGACACATCTAACAGGAAGCTGTGATAGACTCTCTAGACAAACATAGACACATCTAGACAGGAAGCTGTGATAGACTCTCTAGACAAACATAGACACATCTAGACAGGAAGCTGTGATGGACTCTCTATACTAACATTGACACATCTAGACAGAGAGCTACGGTAGACTCTCTAGACTAACATAGACACATCTAGACAGAGGTTGACTCACCCAATTGCAGTGTGGCTTGGATAGCGATAGAGACATGTAGTGAAGGTTCTAAGAGGAAAGGGGACAGTAAAGAACACACGTTTTCTTAGGGACCATCCGAGCCACACATTTGAGAATCCTTGAGTTTAACGTCTTCTGTAATTTATTCAAGAAAAGAGTAGAGAGCGGTTCTCACAGTGAAACCTGGCAGACCACTTTTAATTTTGGGTGAACATTTTACAACGCCTTTTATCAAAATTTTAAAGTATTTTATGAAAATTAAAAGAACAAATAAAAAATATAATTAAAGATAAAAGGACGAAACAAAAAAAGTTTTTTTTATATCGAAATGATGGAAGACTAAAGATTACCAGATAAATAAAACATCTTAAAAACCCTTTTATAATCAGGACAATTAAAATTTAAAATTTACGTAAATAAATATTTTCAATGTCAACATGCGCCCTGTAGACCTTTCCTATAACGAAGAAATTGTTGGTCTACAAGTGAAGTCAGACTAAGCTAGATGGAAGATTGTGTTCAAGGCTGCGACTTCAACTAGAGTCAGGTTTCACCTAGGGCAATCTAGGTCTACAAGTGAAGTCAGACTAAGCTAGATGTAAGGTTGTGTTCAAGGCTTCCTACTGCGCCTAGAGTATGGCTTCATCTGACTTTTACTACTTGTAAACTTTTGTATTTAGATTTGGACTTCATAAAAAATGGACAACACACAGGTCAGCTTGGACAACACATAGGTCAGCTTGGACAACAAAAAGGTCAGCTTGGACAACACATAGGTCAGCTTGGACAACAAAAAGGTCAGCTTGGACAACGCATAGGTCAGCTTGGACAACACACAGGTCAGCTTGGACAACAAAAAGGTCAGCTTGGACAACACATAGGTCAGCTTGGACAACAAAAAGGTCAGCTTGGACAACGCATACGTCAGCTTGGACAACACACAGGTCAGCTTGGACAACACATAGGTCAGCTTGGACAACGCATAGGTCAGCTTGGACAACACACATGTCAGCTTGGACAACAAAAAGGTCAGCTTGGACAACACATAGGTCAGCTTGGACAACACACAGGTCAGCTTGGACAACACATAGGTCAGCTTGGACAACGCATAGGTCAGCTTGGACAACACATAGGTCAGCTTGGACAACGCATAGGTCAGCTTGGACAACACATAGGTCAGCTTGGACAACACATAGGTCAGCTTGGACAACACACAGGTCAGCTTGGACAGTACTCACTTCTGTTTGAAAGTACTCCAATAGTTTTTTTTTAACACTACATGTCTAAATTCAAGACTAAATCTAATGACAACATATCTCTGACCTCCTATGTTAGAATGATCTCAAAATCTCGCCAAGTTGATTGAACGTTTTACTCCCTGAACTCACCCACTGACACCTTGGTCTTGGGAGGTAGCGAGCCATCGTCCTGAGACAGTGGTGGGCCCAGTGGTCACCCAATACTGACCATTACTTCAACAAATGCATCCAATGATCGATGAATTGAAACTGATAACTGCACACCAGCTCCAGGACTAACAACTGACGTGTCTAAACAACGTGACGATTTCATGGTCAGTCATGGTCAGTCCGTACACATCCGTAGCATTTCAACTGCTAAGTCATTTAAGACTGCACTTAAGACCCATCTCTTTAAAATTTATTTTCAAAAATAATAAAACCACATTTCTGTAATTGATTAGCGTAGCTGATGTATTGAGTATACCGTATTGTTATTTATGTAGTTAATATGCTATGAATGTTTCTTTTTATTTATATATGTATTTTTGTTTCCATGTAAAGCGCTGTGAGCCTGGCTCCTTGCTGGGATACAGTGCTATATAAATCATCATTTTATTATTATTATTATTATTATTATATATCCGTGCTGTGATTAAGACAATCAGACAACTTGGTGATAGAAATGTTTGAATGAGTCAGTCATGGTCAGTCATGGTCAGTCGTCATCTATCGGTAGGACACCAATGTGAGCAATGGTGCTCCAACATAGCACCGCACTAGTAAGGTCATATCAACAATGTGATTATATTCCGACATACCACCGCACTAGTAAGGTAATATCAAGTATCAACATTGTGATTATACTCCGACATAGCATGTCGCTGATATGGTCATATCTGCAATGAACTATCAAAATATAAAAATAGAAATAATTAACAATCTCAATAAGCGAGAAATTCCTAGTATACGTGTGAAACTGGGAAGATTGCACAATTAAAGTAAAAGATGGAGGATGGTAAGAGAAGAACCCGTGGAATAATATTGAAACTGTGGTTGGGGNGGGGGGGGGGGGGGGGTTGGCGGGTGACATGTGTGGGGAAGGTGAAGTGGATGGGTCAAGAGGAACCCGTCTGTTGACACGCCCCTGTAAGGTTGAGTAAAGAATCGTGTGCAGTAGGTGGGGGGGGGTCGGTCAAGTCATGGGGAGGGGGTTCGGGTACATTAGATGAGTTTAAAACACAACATTCAGTGATTTGATTTAACCTTATAGTAACTGTACAGTATACACAAATAGTTATCCCCTTGTATACAACTAGTACTCACCTTGTACACAACTAGTACTCACCTGGTACACAACTAGTAATCACCTGGTACACAACTAGTAATCACCTTGTACACAACTAGTACTCACCTTGTACACAACTAGTACTCACCTTGTACACAACTAGTAATCACCTTGTACACAACTAGTAATCACCTTGTACACAACTAGTAATCACCTGGTACACAACTAGTACTCACCTTGTACACAACTAGTACTCACCTTGTACACAACTAATACTCACCTTGTACACAACTAGTAATCACCATGTACACAACTAGTATTCACCTTGTACACAAATAGTACTCACTTTGTACACAACTAGTACTCACCTTTTACAAAACTATTACTCACCTGGTACACAACTAGTACTCACCTTGTACACAACTAGTACTCACCTTTTACACAACTGGTACTCACCTTGTACACAACTAGTACTCACCATGTATAGAAATTGCTCTAAAATTGTACATAACTCATATCCCTTGTACACAAATGGAAGTCATCTTGACAAGTTGCACACTCATTTAAACAAGTTGCACAATCATTTAAACAAGTTGCACAATCATTTGAACACGGTGCACAATCATTTAAACAAGTTGCACAATCATTTAAACAAGTTAAACAATCACTTAAACAAATTAAACAATCATTTAAACAAGTTGCACAATCATTTAAACGAGTTGCAAAATCATTTAAACAATTTGCACAATCATTTAAACAAGTTGCACAATCATTTAAACAAGTTGAACAATCATTGAAACAAGTTGCAAAATCATTTAAACAAGTTGCACAATCATTTAAACAAGTTGCACAAAAACTTAAACAAGTTGCACAATCATTGAAACAAGTGTAAACAATCATTTAAACAAGTGGAAACAATCATTTAAACAAGTGGAAACAATCATTTCAACAAGTGGAAACAATCATTTAAACAAGTTGAAACAATCATTTAAACAAGTTGAAACAATCATTTAAACAAGTTGAAACAGTCATTTAAACAAGTTGAAACAATCATTTAAACAAGTTTCACAATCATTTAAACAAGGGGCACAATCATTTAAACAAGTTGATCAATCATTTAAACAAGGAGCACAATCATTTAAACAAGTTGACCAATCATTTAAAGAAGTTGCACAATCATTTAAACAAGTTCAAACAATCATTTAAACAAGTTGAACAATCATTTAAACAAGTTGACCAATCATTTAAACAAGTTGCACAATCATTTAAACAAGTTGACCAATCAACACATTCAAGGGAAGACAATGGATAAATCCAAGGGGAGACAAACTGCTAATTAGAGTTACCTTATCCTTGTAACAAATGACGGTTTATTTTTTTTAGAATGAGCCCCACAATATTTTGAGGGGTGGGACTGCAATCAGGCTTATAAAAAATTAAATGATAAAGACGTAAACAAGGTAAGGGTTGGCGTGACCGGACGTATCCGGCTGTTTTGTTACGTCCGGTCAGGCCTACCCTTACCTTGTTTACGTCTTTTCCATTTAATTCCCACGATATTTTAAACGATTTAAAAATTAGTATCATGAAAACGATTCAATGATTTTCAAATGTTTGTCTTAAAATTAGTTAAAATACACTGTAGATTGTAATCCTACATGTCCTACCTGACAAGGCCCGTAAGTCATTCAATAACATTATGTTATAAGACCAAGTGAATTCCTGTCTGAATCCCACTTACACTGGGGACGAGGTGTTACAAACTTCCAATGTTAACTGCTGTGTTGACGCGCCTCAAAGTTTGGAATACAAACACCAACTCTACTAAAGTATAGAATACAAACACCATCACTACTCTCTGACTGAAAGGCTTGGTGGCATCGGCACTTTATCTATATCAAGGCTTCTGTGCAAACACGTCACACACACACACCCACACCCATACACCCTAAGGACCTGGGCTGACGCTAAAGAAACCCTCCCAGGCCAAACATTGGCTTTCAGGGGTCTTGGAGGAAACACACGGTAAAGAGATGTAATAGTAGGGCTATAGACTGCAAGACAATATAAGTTGTCTTACCTGATTTACAGAGATCTTACAATCAGAAGAGATCTTACAATCAGAAGAGATCTTACAATCAACAGAGATCTTACAATCAGAAGAGATCTTACAATCAACAGACATTTTACAATCAGAAGAGATCTTACAATCAGAAGAGATCTTACAATCAACAGAGATTTTACAATCAGAAGAGATCTTACAATCAACAGAGATCTTACAATCAACAGAGATCTTACAATCAACAGAGATCTTACAATCAACAGAGATCTTACAATCAATAGAGATCTTACAATCAGAAGAGATCTTACAATCAACAGATATCTTACAATCAGAAGAGATCTTACAATCAATAGAGATTTTACAATCAGAAGAGATCTTACAATCAACAGAGATCTTACAATCAACAGAGATCTTACAATCAGAAGAGATCTTACAATCAGAATAGATCTTACAATCAACAGAGATCTTACAATCAGAAGAGATCTTACAATCAGAAGAGATCTTACAATCAATAGAGATCTTACAATTAACAGAGATCTTACAATCAACAGAGATCTTACAATCAACAGAGATCTTACAATCAGAAGAGATCTTACAATCA
>MUZC01004680.1:74533-92348 GCA_002072015.1 Radix auricularia | reverse complement strand
GGCATTATTAATATCATCTTGGGTCAGTGGTCTGAGGGCATTATTAATGTCATCCTGGGTCAGTGGTCTGATGGCATTATCAATGTCATCTTGGGTCAGTGGTCTGAGGGCATTATTAATGTCATCTTGGGTCAGTGGTCTGATGGCATTATTAATGTCATCTTGGGTCAGTGGTCTGAGGGCATTATTAATGTCATCTTGGGTCAGAGGTCTGATGGCATTATTAATGTCATCTTGGGTCAGTGGTCTGAGGGCATTATTAATGTCATCTTGGGTCAGTGGTCTGATGGCATTATTAATGTAATCTTGGGTCAGTGGTCTGATGGCATTATTAATGTCATCTTGTGTCAGTGTTCTGAGGGCATTATATCATCCTGGGTCAGTGGTCTGACGGCATTATTAATGTCATCTTGGGTCAGTGGTCTGAGGGCATTATTAATGTCATCTTGTGTCAGTGGTCTGAGGGCATTATTAATGTCATCTTTTGTCAGTGGTCTGATGGCATTATTAATGTCATCTTGTGTCAGTGGTCTGAGGGCATTATTAATGTCATCTTGGGTCAGTGGTCTGAGGGCATTATATCATCCAGGGTCAGTGGTCTGAGGGCATTATTAATGTCATCTTGTGTCAGTGGTCTGAGGGCATTATATCATCCTGGGTCAGTGGTCTGAGGGCATTATTAATGTCATCTTGTGTCAGTGGTCTGAGGGCATTATGTCATCTTGGGTCATTGGTCTGAGGGCATTATTAATGTCATCTTGTGTCAGTGGTCTGAGGGCATTATATCATCCTGGGTCAGTGGTCTGAGGGCATTATTAATGTCATCTTGGGTCAGTGGTCTGATGGCATTATTAATGTCATCTTGGGTCAGTGGTCTGAGGGCATTATTAGTGTCATCTTGGGTCAGTGGTCTGATGGCATTATTAGTGTAATCATTTGGTTGTTTGTATTGATGGGCGTTTGAGTTTAAAATAGTATTTGTTATTTGTTTATTGTTATTTATTACATTGCAAATGTTCGATTATGATGACAACTGTGAATATAAAAACAGTCAATAAAATCTTGACTGCCCTTCGTTACCGAAGTCTAGCAATTGTTAACGAGGTGTGGATATTTCAGTGCATACATTTGAAAAAAAGTAGGTTCTGCGGAAATTATCGATAATTTCTCGATTAATCGGTAAAATATTTTATCGATTAAAATTATTTTAATGGATAAAATAGCGATTAAAATGAAGGTGCAAACTGTCAATACCTGTACCGATTTATTAATAAATAATTAATTATATTTGACATCTTTACGTACAATTTTCTCCATTTAAAACAAAGATTTTTAAAGAGTAAACTTTAAAATAAGCTATTTTATAAGGAAAGTGATATTAAAATTTTAACATTGTTTTTACTTTATTAACAATAGCAATTTACTAAATTCATTGACATTATATTGTCAATTGCCTGTTTTTGTTACTTCCCTTGAAATTTTCAGTTTAATGACGACATCCATCTTATATTTAACTTCAATCAAAATTATCGATTAATTATTCGGTAATTTTTCAAAAGTTAACGATTAAATTTTAATTAATCGATAACAGCCCTAAAAAAGGGCATTTGTATTAACTTATGTTCACTGATCTATACTTGTGTGTTAGCCTATTCATACAGATTTTATCAATAGTTTCGATCTCACAGTTCTTATCTGTATTGAATTTAAATACAAATGAAGAAATGAAGTATGCATTATTCTTATAATTAATGAGGTGTCCTAATATGAAATTATTGATCTTTGGATCCCCAAAACAAGTTATACATGTAGTGAGATTCTTCTCACAGACACGGAAGAGTTCTAAAGCTGGTCAGGGCGTATGGTAAAAACAGTAAACACTCTGTTTTCAAGCAGAGTTACCGGTATTGAACTGGTTGTTAGCCAAACAACAATACTCCGCCATCTTGATACTCTCTAACTCAATTTCTTTCACTTTCTTTCTCTTTATTCATCTAACCTTCCCCTCCCATTTTATTACTCTCAACCCCTCCATCTTATTACTCTCAACCCTCCATCTTATTACTCTCAACCCTCCATCTTATTACTCTCAACCCCTCCATCTTAATACTCTCAACCCTCCATCTTATTACTCTCGACCCTTCCATCTAATTACTCTCAACCATTCCATCTTATTACTCTATACCCCTCCATCTTAATACTCTCAACCCCTCCATCTTGTTACTCTATACCCCTCCATCTTGTTACTCTTTATCTCTTTCACTTTCTCTCTTCAGTCATCAATTCTAACCCTTCCCATTATGTTTTACACGCTGTAAGTATTCCATGTGCCTTGACGGCAGTGCCAACAACCACACAGATATGTCTGGTCTGATTTTAGTACTTATTGTTATTGTATAACATTTTACAGTGCGGTAAAAAAAATGTAATATTTGTTTAAAGTTCAAAATAATTTATGTGGCTGACGTATTCACCTTGCAGAATCACCGACGACACCAGTTGGTGTACACACCGACGACACCAGTTGGTGTACACACCGACGACAACAGTTGGTGTACACACCGATGACACGCTTACATGTACAAACTGAGGCGACAATTAAATGTACATATGCTTTGAAACTCAATATCTGTAATACTTCCATTGAAACTAATGACTAATCCTCAATTTTTTTTCAAAATAAATATTTCTTTGGCCATGATGAAATCTGCTTAGAAAGTTTTTAGGATAACATAAGGTAATTCAAGAATTATAAGATATAGACATGCAGAATTACAAGATATAGACATGCAGAATTACAAGATATAGACATGCAGAATTACAAGATATAGACATGCAGAATTATAAGATATAGACATGCAGAGTTATAAGATATAGACATGCAGAATTATAAGATATAGACATGCAGAATTACAAGATATAGACATGCAGAATTATAAGATATAGACATGCGGAATTACAAGATATAGACATGCAGAATTATAAGATATAGACATGCAGAATTACAAGATATAGACATGCAGAATTACAAGATATAGACATGCAGAATTATAAGATATAGACATGCAGAATTATAAGATATAGACATGCAGAATTATAAGATATAGACATGCAGAATTATAAGATATAGACATACAGAATTATAAGATATAGACATGCAGAATTACAAGATATAGACATGCAGAATTATAAGATATAGACATGCAGAATTACAAAATTTGACAGATGGTTTTATTAAATCTATGATATTTGTTTACGTCAAGATTTTAATTTCACGAACATAAAGTTTAGATCTAATTGCGCAAGCAAAATACGCTTAGAGATGTTTTGTTTAATAGAATTCTTTGTTTTCTATTTATGCAATCTTCAGATACATTATTATTTCCAATTTTCATAAACATTGATAAACTTCTTAAAACACACGATTATTACAGATGTGAGTCAATCTCTCTGTAGTTTTTTATTAATGTTTTTCTAGTAGTAAAGACCGGTGGTCAGCAGTGGTTTGGTCAAGTGGCCAATAAAACAAGGATTGACTAAAGTCAGTTAGTTCTAGAGATGATTGACGTGTTTAGTAAATATCATTGACATTTTTATATTTTTTTAAAGAAAGTGTGTCAGTAAAATCTTTGAGAAATCCTTGACTGTATTACGTGTGTAGGCTAGAGGAATGAAGATATTTGTACTGGCGGCCTACAGAATGAAGATATTTGTACTGGCGGCCTACAGAATGAAGATATTTGTACTGGCGGCCTACAGAATGAAGATATTTGTACTGGCGGCCTACAGATTGAAGATGAGTATATCATCAAACATCAGTAACTAAGAAACATAAATCTGGAAACAAATATTCGTTTATCATATTTTTAAAACATTCCTGAACCAATTGTCCTTACCATAAAGAGCCTATGAAGGTTGTCGTATCTTAAAATTAAATAACACATCACAAATAAAAACGCTGTTTAGTTATTTAGTCAAAAAATTATTTTAGAAGCCAATTCTACAAGCACATAGAGAGTATGCCTATTCACCATTCATTCCCAGTCTTGTAGCATGGAGAAAATATTTTAGTAGACTTTTTTGACACAGATATCAGAGTGGCTTGACTATGTTAAAATGTTTTGCATACTTCAAAGTTTCGTTGTCTTATAGAGAAAGACTTTGAATACTTCTACATGCAAACTTTTGGCATAATTAATATATAGCCTACTTTATTAGCATCCCAGACAGATTTTTTGGTAATTCTACGGACAGATTTTAATTTTTAGTAATCGCAAAAACATCGTTAATTCCAAATATTTTCATAAAATACCTTGACAAAATATTCCCAGTAATTCTCAGAATGACGTCATCCAACATTCAGAAATTTTTGTTGGTCACTGGCCAAACACCAAACAAACCTTTGAGATCCCATTTTACAATCAACCAAATTATGTGATCTTATATGTTACAGATCATCATTCTGTCTACTGCATATCTAAAGTAGCAGCATTGCTTTAGACGACTCAATTTTAGCGAACACAAAAGATTTGGAATCAGACATTTTTGGACGACCATATCAGTATATTTTATAAACGAAACCGCCATTTGACAACAACAACAAAAAAACTGGCAATCCATAAATATGTCGAGTATTAGGGTCAACGTCAATTTAATGAACTATTTATAGAAACTGGCCCTTACCTTTAAATCCGGGTATCTGTCTAAATTACTAAGTGCCTGTCTCAGCTGGTCGTCGTATCCCTTTTTGTTTTTCTTCAAGGCGTTGAAAGCTTCCATCTCCAAAACTTCTTTCTTCTTCTTCATCAGCGTGGTGGACGGGCTGTTGCCGCTCCTGGTGGAGATGGTGGAGGTAGGGGATTGGTCCATCATTTTCTCCAGATGTTTCTTCATGATGGCCATCTGGTCGACAGCTTTGGGCGTGGAACATGTCGGCTGTTGTTGCTGCTGTTGTTTTTTGCTTCTACTCCGGACCAGATAGCCTCTGACGTGAGCTTGAGCTAAAACAATTTTTCGTTCTTCGTCTTTTCGGAGTTTTCTTAGTCTGGCGTCGTCCGCGTAACTTAGAAAAACCTAAAAATAACATACAATAGAATACAAATTATTATAGAAATACAATTATTTGCACTGAATGTTAAAAAATAAATAATATATTATTTTTTAAACTCTCCTTTTGATCCATCTAGATATTAACAGTTCGTTGATTGATAAGTATCTATCTATCTATCTATCTATCTATCTATCTATCTATCTATCTATCTATCTATCTATCTATCTATCTATCTATCTATCTATCTATCAATCATCTATATAATTCTCATCATGGTCCAACCATGCCGGACACCAAGTAGCAAGCTGTCTGAAAAGTATTTTATAAGTTTCTTTATTTTCAAACTTTAACTTACAAAGAACAACTGTTCAGCCTGATTAAAACACAGAGAGTTTATATCAAATTTAAAAATAAGAGAATAACATGAAGCATTTTATTTTGTGTGGAAGAGTTCATTACTTTCAATTGTTCTTACAACTTGCCCATGCTGGCTGTAACGGTTGATTGAACCTAAAGGTAAATATGCCTCAGGACTGTTACCTTGTCTTCTCCGATCTCGTACTCTCTCAGCCCGGCCCTCTTGGCTATAAACCTGCAGTGGTCAGCAGTGGCCTCTATGTCTGCCAGGGGGGAGAACACCAACAACTTGTACCTGGTAGATACAACAAGGGTTGATTGAACCAACAGTGTATACCTGATACATACATCATACAACAGAAGAATTAACCAATAATGTGTACCTGGAACATACAACACCAGTTGATAAAACCAACAATGTGTACCTGGAACATGCAAAAGGAGTTGATAAAACCAACAATTTGTACCTGGTATATACAACACCAGTTGATAAAACCAACAATTTGTACCTGGAACATACAACAAAAGTTGATAAAACCAACAATTTGTACCTGGTACATACAACACCAGTTGATAAAACCAACAATTTGTACCTGGAACATACAACAAAAGTTGATAAAACCAACAATTTGTACCTGGAACATACAACAAAAGTTGATAAAACCAACAATGTGTACCTGCTACATACAACACCAGTTGATAAAACCAACAATGTGTACCTGTTACATACAACACGAGTTGATAAAACCAACAATTTGTACCTGGAACATACAACAAAAGTTGATAAAACCAACAATTTGTACCTGGAACATACAACAAAAAGTGGTAAAACCAACAATTTGTACCTGCTACATACAACATTAGACGGCAAGCAAACCAAAAGTTTGAGACTGACTTTGATGGACTTCAAGATATAGTCTCAACAACAAAAGATCGTCCAAATTAAGGAATGATATTCTCTGTTGTTAAAAGTTACTAACGAAATTGAAATGAGGTGACACTACTTGGTAAATGTATGCAGAGACGTCACTGGGTTTTCGACGCCCTTGACTAATTAATTTTTTACGCCCTTTTGTTAATTAAAAATGTAAAAATTAGAGATATAGCTGCGCCCTTTTTGAACTGGCGAAGGCCGGCGCCCTTGGCAACTGCCCCATTGCCAAGCCGTTGCTACGCCACTGAATATATGTTTGTGTTGTAATTAGGGCCGCGGAAATAAACGATTAATTAATCGAGCAAGAGTTAAAAATGTTTATCGATTAAAATTAATTTGATCGATTAAAATTCGATTAAAATTTAAGAAATTATTTTTCATATTTTTTTTTCTGCAACTTAATAATATTTTTTTTTTTTGCACTTACATACTTTTCCCTCCTATTATTATTATTTATTTAGACGTGCATACGTAAACCAAAAGGTTATTTCTTGCATAGCAGAACGAATTTGCTGTGTTACGATTTGCGACACAAAATTTGAGAGCTATGGAATTACCGCGACTTAACCGATCACGCGAAATAATTAATTGCAACTTATTGGGATCTCTATATGCTTCATAAAAATATAATTAATTGATTATATTTTTTCACGATGTATCGAAAAAAAATTGTTTAATCAGTACCATCCCTACTTATAATCATTTCAAATGACCATTTTATCATAGATCTAGCTGGAATATTTATTCCACTTTAAAAATATTTCTCTGACGTTTTTACTTACGGTTTTTAGCCCCTTAGGTTAACTATATTTCAAGTTAACCTAACCTAACCCTAACCTAATCATAACCCAACATTAACCTACCCATAACCAACCCTAAGCTAACCACAACCTTACGATAACCTAGCCCTAACCTAACCATAACCTAACCCTTACCTTAACCTTAGCCTTTCCCTAACCTTACCCTAACCTAACCATAACGTAACCCCACCATAACCTAACCTTACCCTAACCTAACCATAACGTAACCCCACCATAACCTAACCTTACCCTAACCTAACCATAACGCAACCCCACCATAACCTAACCTTACCCTAACCCTAACCCCACAATAACCCAACCTTACCCTAACCTAACCCTAACCCTAACCCTAACCTAACCCTAACCATAACCTAACCCTATCAAGCCAATATCAAGAACTCACTTGTAAATGAAGTCATCAAACAACAGTCTGACCGGATATCCCAGTTCTCTGATCTTGTTCACGTCCAGCTTACTTAGGTCCAGCTGTTTACTCACTGGACGCTTGACCACTTTTCCTGTGTTTTTTATTTTGTCCTGGTCCTGGTAGGCGCCATGTTGCTTCAGGTTGTTGCTGAGGTCATCATCAGCTGGTTTCTTCACCAGCTGTGACGTCACATTGCTGCCCTGACCAAGATCCTCAACTGTTTTTGGCTCCACCAAGCTGTGAAAGAATGGGAAAGGTAATTAGAGATTCGATAGCTGGTGGTGTCAGGTGTATAGAGATTTGATAGCAGGTGAGACAGGTGTATAGAGATTTGATAGCAGGTGAGACAGGTGTATAGAGATTTGATAGCAGGTGAGACAGGTGTATAGAGATTTGATAGCAGGTGAGACAGGTTATAGAGATTTGATAGCAGGTGAGACAGGTGTATAGAGATTTGATAGCCGGTGAGACAGGTGTATAGAGATTTCATAGCAGGTGAGACAGGTGTATAGAGATTTGATAGCAGGTGAGACAGGTGTATAGAGATTTGATAGCAGGTGATACAGGTGTATAGAGATTTGATAGCAGGTGATACAGGTGTATAGAGATTTGATAGCAGGTGATACAGGTGTATAGAGATTCGATAGCTGGTGGTGTCAGGTGTATAGAGATTTGATTTTTTTTTTCTTGCTGGTAAAGGCATGTTGGGGTCTTGAATGTTAGCCATTTTTTTTTCTGTAGGGGCCGTCCATAAAGTACGTCACGCTCCAGAGGGGGGAGGGGGTGTAAGAAAATGTGACAGTTTGTGACAGGGGGGGGGTCCGGCCATGTGTGACGTCACGGTATTTTATAAAATATTTTTATTATTTTGTTAATAAAAAATATATTTTTGTACGAATGTTTGCTGTCGTAGGGTCAGTAGTATTAACTTGACTTGTTGATTAATCTGTGGAAGCTTTACTTTGTGTCATGAGTGTACTATTAGTTTTGGTGCGTCATTTATTATTGTGTAGCTTTTAATCTTTGTTGTTTGTTTTGTTGTTAGTTTAATGGACATGGAACAATCAAAAATACGAAAGTCATTATTTTAAAAAAAAATATTACCTACTTTTATACTAAAATTCACATTTTCAAAAAATGTCATTTGTATTTTCTTTCTTAAGTGAAGTCCAAATTCTCTTTGTATATGGCCTTTCATCTATATGTTGATGTTTTCAGTTGTTGTATAGGACCTTTCATGTATTTGTTGATGTATAGGACTTGTCATCTATGTTTTGTTGTATGAGGTCTGTCATCTATGTGTTGTTTGTTGTATGAGGCCTGTCATCTATGTGTTGTTTGTTGTATGAGGCCTGTCATCTATGTGTTGTTTGTTGTATGAGGCCTGTCATATATGTGTTGTTGGATGAGGCCTGTCATCTATGTGTTGTTGTATGAGGTCTGTCATCTATGTGTTGTTGTATGAGGCCTGTCATCTATGTGTTGTTGTATGGGGCCTGTCATCTATGTGTTGTTGTATGGGGCCTGTCATCTATATGTTGTTGTATGGGGCCTGTCATCTATGTGTTGTTGTATGGGGCCTGTCATCTATGTGTTGTTGTATGAGGCCTGTCATCTATGTGTTGTTGTATGGGGCCTGTCATGTATGTGTTGTTGTATGAGGCCTGTCATCTATGTGTTGTTGTATGGGGCCTGTCATCTATGTGTTGTTGTATGGGGCCTGTCATCTATATGTAAATGTTTTCAGTTCTTGTCTTATACTCACGTGATTTGCTCGGAGTCTGGTGGTTTGACTCGCGTCATAATATCCAAATAACTGACCGCTTCCTAGAATAGTCTTTGTCTCCCCTTACGACCGCCAACTCACGTGTTTACAAACAATCCAATAATCCAGGGAGGTAAGCACAAACACACTCACTCCGATATTATCATGGAAACTTTCGAGAGAACATTTTTACACACGTGAAATAATGACGTCTTTATCTACACGGAGAGTTTCTTTTTAAAAGTGAAAACAACTCAAATTAAAAACGTTGATTCCACTAGAGCACTGAGCGCCGATGAAATCCGCCACTCATTAGAGACTGGGGATAGGCTAGCACACACTAAACACTATTTTAGTGCAATGAAAATATTCGGCCGTGACCGTCAAGTGTGGGGTGGGGGAGGGGGGGGCGGTGAGTAGGTTTGTCCATAAATAAATGTAAAACAAGGTAGCGGAGATGGAATGACAGGACAGGTGCAGGTTGTGTGACGTCACCCAGGTGAGCCACGGTCCAACCCACTATGACAACCCGGGTTGTTTGCTCTTCTCACATTCGTCCACCCGTAAGACGTTGAAAGATTCGCGATCAACCACCCGTCATAGGACCTCCCTACCCCCACTCACACACCCCTACACCCCCCCGCCCTTGCACACACCATCTCCCACCAGCCAACCCCATCCTCCCCCACCCACCTCACCAAGTTCTTTTTATTGACCCCCTAACGCAACTGCAGTCTCGTGGATTCTTTAATTTGTTACACTTACCTCCCCATGGCAACTTACCTCCCATTCCCAAACTATTATCTCCCTTTCCCAGTCACTTCTCAAATATCTAAAGGCGCGGGTTGTAAAATCAACATGGTAGGTGCACGGAACAAAAAAAACTTTATTTGAATTGTGGCGTGTGACGGCTATTGGCGCAGTTCTTATAAATGGTACGAAATAGACCGACTCTAGCAGGACCTGGTATGTATAAATAGACCGACTCTAGCAGGACCTGGTATGTATAAATAGACCGACTCTAGCAGGACATGTTAGATATAGATAGATCAACTCTAGCCGGACATTATAGGTATAGATCAACTGTAGCAGGACCTGATAGGTATAGACCGACTCTAGTAGGACATGTTAGGTATAGACTGACTGTAGCAGGACCTGATAGGTATAGACCAACTGTAGCAGGACATGTTAGGTATAGACCGACTGTAGCAGGACTTGTTAGGTATAGACCGACTGTAGCAGGACATGTTAGGTATAGACCAACTGTAGCAGGACCTGATAGGTATAGACCGACTCTAGCAGGACATGTTAGGTATAGAGCGACTGTAGCAGGACATGTTAGGTATAGACCAACTGTAGCAGGACATGTTAGGTATAGACCAACTGTAGCAGGACATGTTAGGTATAGACCGACTGTAGCACGACATGTTAGGTATAGACCGACTGTAGCACGACATGTTAGGTATAGACCAACTGTAGCAGGACATGTTAGGTATAGACAACTGTAGCAGGACATGTTAGGTATAGATAGATGAACTCTAGCAGGATATGTTAGATATAGATAGATCAACTCTAGCCGGACATTATAGGTATAGATCAACTGTAGCAGGACCTGATAGGTATAGACCAACTCTAGCAGGACATGTTAGGTATAGACCAACTCTAGCAGGACATGTTAGGTATAGACCCACTCTAGCAGGACATGTTAGGTATAGACTGACTCTAGCTGGACATGTTAGGTATAGACCAACTCTAGCAGGACATTATAGATATAGACCAACTGTACCTGGAACTGTACATAGAATGTAGATGAACGTGACATGAAATTGACGGGGGGGGGGGGGGGGGGTCAGACCTGTGGTACTGCGAGCCATTTTAAAATTTAAAAAATTCTTAAGAGCCACATTGAAGCACTGTGGCTCATTAAACATGGCGGGGAAATCTGCCAGTAATCCATGTAAAATATATGGCTGCGGCTATTCGGACCTGGGTCCGTATAGCGTATGATTGATATACGGACCCGGGTGGGTTCTGTTATATAAAAGTGTATTCGGAGCCAGCGCTGGTGACAGTGTAGTACAATGTACTAGTATTAGTATGGCTAGTAATTAAAATTATGTTGCTAATTTCATCGCTAAACCTAACCCACACCCTAAAACCTATCACTAAACCTAACCCACACCCTAAAACCTATCACTAAACCTAACCCACACCCTAAAACCTATCACTAAACCTCATCTACACCCGCTAAAACCTATCAGCCTATCACTATCACTAAACCTAACCCACACCCTAAGTCTAAAACCTATCACTATCACTAAACCTAACCCACACCCTAAAATCTATCACTAAACCTAACCCACACCCTAAAACCTATCACTAAACCTAATCTACACCCCGCTAAAACCTATCAGCCTATCACTATCACTAAACCTAACCCACACCCTAAGTCTAAGCCTTAAACCTATCACTATCACTAAACCTAACCCACACCCTAAAACCTATCCCTAAACCTAAATCATGAACAAAATATTAAAAATTAATTCATTTAANAAAAAAAAAAAAAAAAAAAAAAAATTCCTCACCCGAAAACCGAACGTCAGACTTAATTATCAGCTGTCCATCGCACTAACGATGAGACCAGGAAGACTCGAACGCCATTGGTCTTTTAAAATTTATAAAGTAAACTTTATAAAATTATCGTTTAATAAGCCTAGCGGGTCCCAATAGCGGTCGTAGGCTATTGGGACCCAGGTCCGAATAGCCACTTCGAAAATATATTTCATGAATTGTACTCGAGCCGCAATGTGAAAAAAGAGAAGAGCCGCATGCGGTTCGCGATCTGTGGTAAGGCAGCCGTTGAAATAGACCTGACGCTGGGCGCAGGAAATCGGCTCTTTAAAGCTTGGCAAACTTTTAAACTGTTAGAACTGTCACCCCATTGGTTCTTGGCGTTAATGGGCGGAACATTAATTTTATTTCACTCCAAAATTTTAACAAAATACTAGATCTGTTATCGATCAATTTAAATTTTAATCGTTAACTTTTGAAAAATTACCGAATAATTAATCGATAATTTTGATTAAAGCTGAAAATACGATGTATGCCGTCATTAAATTGAAAATTTCATAAAATGCCCACAACCTAAGCATTTCATAAAAAACAAAATATATTTCTAGGAGATATATTTAGATAAAAGTAGCTAAATTTAATGTCAATGAATTTAAATTGTGTTATTGTTAATTACTGTAAGTAAAAAACAATGTTTTTTAAAATATTATTTTCCATAAAAAAGACTGATTATTTTAAAGTTTACACTTTTAAAATCTTTTTTTGTTTAATGGAGAAGTTTTTACGAAAAAAAAAACAAACTATTATTGATTATTAATAATTAATTATTTATTAATAAATCGAAAAAATTATTTAAAATATTTTCTTTAAATTTAATCACCATTTTATCGATTAAAATACTTTTAATCGATACAAATTTTTTCAGATTAATCGAGAAATTAACCATTAATTTCCGCAGCCTTACAAAATACATAATATGTTCCTCAAACATTATAAAACACAGATGCTACTACAAACATGAACAAAACAATCATTTTATTACAAACATCACTTGGACACAAACTTTGTTTGTCACAGAGCAGTGCTTGTATTGACGCCATTTTAAATAATAAATTATGATCGGAAGCGAATATTACAAACATTAAAAAGTATAAGTAATGTAAAATGTATTCACAACAAGGAACTCACTAAATTAATAATTGTATGTTTATCTTTGCTATATGTGAGTTCAGTGGTATGTTATTTGGTGTGTTTCATGTGTTGTTTAGTGTGTTTCATGTTGTTTGGTGTGTTTCATATGTTGTTGTGTCTGTTTCATATGTTGTTGTGTCTGTTTTATATGTTATTTGGTATGTTTCATGTGTTGTTTGGTGTGTTTCATGTGTTGTTTGGTCTGTTTCATATGTTGTGTGGTGTAATTCATATGTTGTTTGGTGTGTTTCATGTGTTGTTTGGTCTGTTTCATAAGTTGTTTGGTGTGTGTCATGTGTTGTTTGGTGTGTTTCATATGTTGTTTGGTGTAATTCATATGTTGTTTTGTGTGTTTCATATGTTGTTTGGTGTGTTTCATTTTTTGTTTGGTCTGTTTCATTTGTTGTTTGGTGTGTTTCATATGTTGTTTGATGTGTTTCATTTGTTGTTTCGTCTGTTTCATGTTGTTTGGTCTGTTTCATATGTTGTTTGGTGTGTTTCATATGTTGTTTGATGTGTTTCATATGTTGTTTGGTCTGTTTCATATGTTGTTTGGTCTGTTTCATATAATGTTTGATGTGTTTCGCATGTTGTTTGGTCTTTTTCATATGTTGTTTGGTGTGTTTCATATGTTGTTTGGTCTGTTTCATATGTTGTTTGGTGTGTTTCATATGTTGTTTGGTCTGTTTCATATGTTATTTGGTGTGTTTCATATGTTGTTTGGTCTGTTTCATATGTTGTTTGGTGTGTTTCATGTGTTGTTTGGTGCGTTTCATATGTTGTTTGGTCTGTTTCATATGATGTTTGGTGTGTTTCATATGTTGTTTGATCTGTTTCATATGTTGTTTGATGTGTTTCATATGTTGTTTGGTCTGTTTCATATGTTGTTTGATGTGTTTCATATGTTGTTTGGTCTGTTTCAAATGTTGTTTGGTGTGTTTCATATGTTGTTTGGTGTGTTTCATGTGTAGTTTGGTGTGTTTCATATGTTGTTTGATGTGTTTCACATGTTGTTTGGTCTTTTTCATATGTTATTTGGTGTAATTCATATGTTGTTTGGTGTGTTTCATATGTTGTTTGGTCTGTTTCATATGTTGTTTGGTCTGTTTCATATGTTGTTTGGTGTGTTTCATATGTTGTTTGGTCTGTTTCATATGTTGTTTGGTGTGTTTCATATGTTGTTTGGTCTGTTTCATATGTATTTGGTCTGTTTCATATGTTGTTTGGTCTGTTTCATATGTTGTTTGGTCTGTTTCATATGTTGTTTGGTCTGTTTCATATGTTGTTTGGTCTGTTTCATATGTTGTTTGGTCTGTTTCAAATGTTTGGTGTGTTTCATATGTTGTTTGGTCTGTTTCAAATGTTTGGTGTGTTTCATATGTTGTTTGGTCTGTTTCATATGTTGTTTGGTGTGTTTCATATGTTGTTTGGTCTGTTTCAAATGTTTGGTGTGTTTCATGTGTTGTTTGGTGTGTTTCATATGTTGTTTGGTCTGTTTCATATGTTATTTGGTGTGTTTCATATGTTGTTTGGTGTGTTTCATATGTTGTTTGGTCTGTTTCATATGTTGTTTGGTCTGTTTCAGATGTTGTTTGGTCTGTTTCATATGTTGTTTGGTGTGTTTCATATGTTGTTTGATGTGTTTCATATGTTGTTTGGTGTAATTCCTATGTTGTTTGGTCTGTTTCATTTGTTGTTTGGTGTGTTTCATATGTTGTTTGGTGTGTTTCATATGTTGTTTGGTCTGTTTCATTTGTTGTTTGGTCTGTTTCATGTGTAGTTTGGTGTGTTTCATATGTTGTTTGATGTGTTTCATATGTTGTTTGGTCTGTTTCATATGTTGTTTGGTGTAATTCATATGTTGTTTGGTGTAATTCATATGTTGTTTGGTCTGTTTCATATGTTGTTTGGTGTAATTCATATGTTGTTTGGTCTGTTTCATATGTTGTTTGGTGTGTTTCATGTGTTGTTTGGTGTAATTCATATGTTGTTTGATGTGTTTCATATGTTGTTTGGTGTAATTCATATGTTGTTTGGTCTGTTTCATATGTTGTTTGGTCTGTTTCATTTGTTGTTTGGTCTGTTTCATATGTTGTTTGGTCTGTTTCATATGTTGTTTGACATATCAAGCAGGATGTGGTCACCAATAACCCAACTGTCCAGGCGAAGTGTTTCCTATTACAACATGGCGTGGACATTAGTATTAGGACACGAACTAAATTACACTTCATCTATTTGGCAGTATTATAGGAGAGACTTCATCTATGTGACAGTTTCATAGGACACACTTCATCTATGTGACAGTATCATAGGACACACTTCATCTGTGTGGCAGAATCATAGGACACACTTCATCTGTGTGGCAGTATCATAGGACACACTTCATCTATGTGACAGTATCATAGGACACACTTCATCTATGTGACAGTATCATAGGACACACTTCATCTGTGTGGCAGTATCATAGGACACACTTCATCTATGTGACAGTATTATATGAGACACTTCATCTATTTGGCAGTATTATAGGAGACACTTCATCTATGTGACAGTATCATAGGACACACTTCATCTGTGTGGCAGTATCATAGGACACACTTCATCTGTGTGACAGTAGTATAGGACACACTTCATCTATTTGGCAGTATTATAGGACACACTTCATCTATGTGGCAGTATCATAGGACACACTTCATCTGTGTGGCAGTATTATAGGAGACACTTCATCTATGTGGCAGTATCATAGGACACACTTCATCTATGTGACAGTATCATAGGACACACTTCATCTAAGTGACAGTATTATAGGACACACTTCATCTATGTGACAGTATCATAGGACACACTTCATCTATGTGACAGTATTATAGGACACACTTCATCTATGTGACAGTATTATAGGACACACTTCATCTGTGTGGTAGTATCATAGGATACACTTCATCTATGTGACAGTATCATAGGACACACTTCATCTGTGTGTCAGTATCATAGGACACACTTCATCTGTGTGGCAGTATTATATGAGACACTTCATCTATGTGACAGTATCATAGGACACACTTCATCTATGTGACAGTATCATAGGACACACTTCATCTGTGTGGCAGTATTATAGGAGACACTTCATCTGTGTGGCAGTATTATAGGAGACACTTCATCTGTGTGGCAGTATTATAGGACACACTTCATCTGTGTGGCAGTATTATAGGAGACACTTCATCTGTGTGGCAGTATCATGGGACACACTTCATCTATGTGACAGTATTATAGGACACACTTCATCTATGTGACAGTATCATAGGACACACTTCATCTATGTGACAGTAGTATAGGACACACATCATCTATGTTACAGTATTATATGAGACACTTCATCTATGTGGCAGTAGGAGACACTTCATCTATGTGACAGTATTATAGGACACACTTCATCTGTGTGGCAGTATCATGGGACACACTTCATCTATGTGACAGTATTATAGGACACACTTCCTCTATGTGACAGTATCATAGGAGACACTTCATCTATGTGACAGTATTATAGGACACACTTCATCTATGTGACAGTATTATAGGACACACTTCATCTATGTGACAGTATTATAGGACACACTTCATCTATGTGACAGTATCATAGGAGACACTTCATCTATGTGACAGTATTATAGGACACACTTCATCTATGTGACAGTATCATAGGACACACATCATCTATGTGACAGTATTATAGGACATACTTCATCTATGTGACAGTATCATAGGACACACTTCATCTATGTGACAGTATCATAGGACATACATCATCTATGTGACAGTATTATATGACACACTTCATCTATGTGACAGTATCATAGGACACACTTCATCTGTGTGGCAGTATCATAGGACACACTTCATCTATGTGGCAGTATCATAGGACACACTTCATCTGTGTGGCAGTATTATAGGAGACACTTCATCTATGTGGCAGTATCATAGGACACACTTCAACTATGTGACAGTATCATAGGACACACTTCATCTATGTGAAATTATCATAGGACACACTTCATCTATGTGACAGTATCATAGGACACAATTCATCTGTGTGGCAGTATCATAGGTCACACTTCATCTATGTGACAGTATCATAGGACACACTTCATCTATGTGGCAGTATCATAGGACACACTTCATCTGTGTGGCAGTATTATAGGAGACACTTCATCTGTGTGGCAGTATAATAGGAGACACTTCATCTGTGTGGCAGTATTATAGGACACACTTCATCTGTGTGACAGTATCATAGGGGACATTTCATCTATGTGACAGTATTATAGGACACACTTTATGTATGTGACAGTATCATAGGACACACATCATCTATGTGACAGTATTATAGGACACACTTCATCTATGTGACAGTATCATAGGACACACTTCATCTATGTGACAGTATCGTAGGACACACTTCATCCATGTGACAGTATTATAGGACACACTTCATCTATGTGACAGTATCATAGGACACACTTCATCCGTGTGGCAGTATTATAGGACACACTTCATCTATGTGACAGTATCATAGGACACACTTCATCTGTGTGACAGTATCATAGGACACACTTCATCTGTGTGACAGTATCATAGGACAAACTTCATCTGTGTGACAGTATCATAGGACACACTTCATCTGTGTGGCAGTATCATAGGACACACTTCATCTATGTGACAGTAT
>MUZC01004680.1:1673-22835 GCA_002072015.1 Radix auricularia | reverse complement strand
ATTGTATCATGTCTTTTAGTGTATGATTGTATCATGTCTTTTAGTGTATGATTGTATCATGTCTTTTAGTGTATGATTGTATCATGTCTTTTAGTGTATGATTGTATCATGTCTTTTAGTGTGTAATTGTATCATGTCTTTTAGTGTATAATTGTATCATGTCTTTCAATAAATAATTATAATTGTATCATGTCTTTCAATAAATAATTATAATTGTATTATATCATTTAGTGTATAATTGTATCATGTCTTTTAGTGTATAATTGTATCATGTCTTTCAACAACCATCAAATAAAATTTCTTATTTTCATTGTCTATTGTATTTATTTGAATTACTTTTTAAAAAATCTGATTATCATTTGACATCAAAATTACTTGTTTATATAACAACAAAAATCTGTTGAACAGCATTAGAATTAGATGTTTATATAACAACAAAAATCTGTTGAACAGCATTAGAATTAGATGTTTATATAACAACAAAAATCTTTTGTTTGAACAGCATTAGAATTGGATGTTTATATAACAACAAAAATCTGTTGTTTGAACAGCATTAGAATTAGATGTTTATATAACAACAAAAATCTTTTGTTTGAACAGCATTAGAATTAGATGTTCATATAACAACAAAAATCTGTTGTTTGAACAGCATTAGAATTAGATGTTTATATAACAAAAATCTGTTGAACAGCATTAGAATTAGATGTTTATATAACAACAAAAATCTTTTGTTTGAACAGCATTAGAATTAGATGTTTATATAACAAAAATCTGTTGAACAGCATTAAAATTAGATGTTTATATAACAAAAATCTGTTGAACAGCATTAGAATTAGAGTATTTACTCTATCTATACTAATAAACGTTAAAGCCCTCACTCACTCAAAATACCTGCGCTGTGCGGCAGAAAATGAGGATTTCAGTTAGCGTTGAGAACCCGCGTACCATATTTGTGGGAGATGGGACCATAAATAACAAATACCATTGGAAAATTAAATGTGGCAGCTGATATTAGCGTCATCTCTTTTGATTAGAGCAGGGAAGGGCATGGAAGTTGTTGAGTACAAGCCCGTGATAGTAAAAGGGGAACAAATATTTTAAAACTCAATCACTGGGGGCCCAAATGTAGTTTTTTCTCCAAAATATAAGCTATATAAAAATTAGTTTAAACTTCAGCTGTTCTTTAAATGGATGAATTTTGACCGAACTTGGTAACAAACAAAAAAAAAACATTAAAAAACTTTAATCTTTAGGGCAATGAACTCCTTAAGTCCATTCCGCAACTAAAAGTGTAAAAACATTATAATTATGATGTAAAAGTTGTCTTGTCTTTGTCATAGAATTTTAGGTACACCAACGTCAAATTCATTTCCCTTGCCCAATTGAAAAAATAGACATTAAAATGTCACGATTTAGCCATCGGGTGTAATCGAATTTTCGTCATAAAAGCTATTTAAATACAACCTTAATACATTCGAAAAGTTTTGATAATAAAAGTAAAAGTCCAATTACAGGACACAATTGATTAACAAACTGTTTTTTTTTTTTTTAATCTCACAAAAACTAAAAACTATATTGTCTTTACTTTAATTACCCATTTATGGGGGGGGGGGGATATGGAATAGTTAGACAAAAAAGTTGTTTCTATAGTTTCTAGAAATCATTTACAAGTCATGAGAAGTAGCCGCAAACTAAAATTCTTCCTTCTTCTTCAAAGTGGTCGGTCGGGCGGAAAAACAGAAGTAAAAATTGACCCACTTCCCATGATTTTATCGAGCTGAAATTTTACACACACCCTCTTGTTACCTAAAATTGCATTGCTTCAAAATTTCAGATCGATCAAATGTAGCCGTCTGCTATGGTTAACCCCACGGGTCATTGGGGTTCACTTAGGCCATCGATGACCACATCCCCGTTTTAAAGCAAGGGGAGGTCAGTCACGTTCAGTCTGTAAATGTTTGTGCTAGTACTAGTGTGTCATGCGGTGCATATTATAATTGAACATAATTATAATCAATGCGAATAATTAGTTGAGGCATGACAGTTTTTACAAGTTAGAAATTATTAAGGTCTTATAGGTTAGTTGGTGTTCTGAAGAGCACCCAAATTCTTTTACAAGAAATGAATCAATTCAAAGGCAAGACAGAAAAAATCAAAAGACAAAAACCTTATTGATATTGAGTGACTGAAATATTTCTTAAGCTACAAATAAACTACTAAATCTGAGTTTATTACAGAATGTTTGTTTTTGTTTATCTAAAAAGTAATCCTTTGTTATATTACGAACCGAACGACGGAACGTGTGCATGTATGTGCGTTATTATAGCATATTATCAATTTGTTATTTCATTTTGGAAAGTACTGATTAAATTTAAATACTTTTATAATTAAATAAACACACAATTTTAAGCATTTAACTAATATTTAAAGCCCCCCCCCCCTCGAAAAAAAAATAAAAATGAACTAAGAATTAATCAAAATTATTTATATTTAAATATTTTATCACGTGAAATGTATTCACTTAAAGCAGTGCCTCATAAAATTCCCTTACTATTTAAAAGTTAGGTATGATTAAATTATGAATTTTGACGAACATCAACACTAAATTTACATTTTCATTTCCACATGTACTAAAGTAATAAAGTAATACAATATTGTAACTGAGTCTATGAGATAAAGAACATATGGCACTATCCCCCACCCCATCAAAAAATGCAAAAGCTATTTAAAATATAGCGGCAATAAAAACTGCTTATTTTAAAGTTTACACTTTAAAATTATTATTTTTTAAATAGAGTAGTTTGTACGTAAAAAAACAAACTATTATTAATAATTAATTATTCATTAATAAATTTTTAAAAAAACTGTTTAAAATATTTTCTTTAATTTTAATCGCTATTTTATCGATTAAAATAATTTTAATATCTATTTTAACTGGTAATTTTTTTTTTACAGATTAATCAAGAAATTAATCATTTTTTTCCGCAGCCCTAGTCTTCTTATAACCTACTGGACCAAAAATAACATCCTTTTTTAAAAATGTAATAGTCTAATAGTTTTTTTAATATGGAAAGAATATTTGAATTATTGTATATTTGTGTCTACATTTTACGGCTTTGTGGAACTGGTATAATTTTATGCAAGAACAAACATACAAGTTTTCTTTCTTTCCGTCCTGTATTCGGGCGTGGAATGGGTTGCCTGAAGAAACCAGGAAAGCCAACACTTTATCATCATTTAAAACTCTAGTAAGAATACAGGACTAAACACAAACCATAGAAATACGTAGGACGCAATAATCTTCTGTACTAAAGGAGCGTCTGTAACATTTAGATAAGAATGAAATTATTATTTTTTTTTTGAGTTCCTATTACCAATAAGGCATCACGTTTTGTAAATTATATTCCGTACCCCCACACCATATTTTGTTTATAAAATGTCTTTAAAAAAATTAGAAATTAATTAGATCTATATGACTATAGACTATACTTTATGCCACAAAAAAAAACAACCAAAAAAAAAACACAAAAAAAAAACACAAAAAAACAAAGAAACAAACAAAGCAGCCGTCTGTTAATGAACGCATGTGAAAGGATTAAGCCAATTGATTTTATTTTTAAAAAAAACAACAAAAACAACTTATAAATCCTTTATATACGAGACGTTTTCTAACTAAAATTTTTTTCATTATATTACAACTTAAACATAGGCGTAGGGCATAGGCTATGACTATGGCATAATAGTTGTTCGGTATAAAAATTAAATATTTATAATTTAGAAGACAAAAGAGAGATCTATCTATAAGTGGGAGAATGAGTAAACTGCATATCTAAAGCCCCATAAGCGTCCGCCCCACGTTTTTAGTCATATTAAATCAAAGTACTTGAACTTTAACGTTTTAATTTATTTTCTTCTTTTTAGTCCACCTATAGATCAGAATCTAAAGACGTGTTTTTAAAAAAAAAAAAATCTTTGTTATTTTTATTTTACCTCGATTTATTTAGTCTCTATAAAAATAATACTGTTTCCGATAGTTAGTTTCCGGTATTTAAAATCGCCTAACCGCTGACCACAATTCACCCGATTTCACCCAGCCAAATGACAGGCTGTCTTTACAATCTCGGATTGCACGTGGAAATTTTAGATTCATTTTTAGAGGCACACACGTTCGATTTAAAATGGAGAAAGTCTTTGTACTCTTAGCCTAGTCAACATATTAATAATTAACATTCATATTATTAAAATGACTGGTCCGGCAAATAAATGTTACAACAAATTAAATACAACTTTAAAAAAAATTAAACTATAAAATAAATTATAAAATAAATTATTAATAAAAATAAAATGAGTCTATTGAATTGTGAAGTAGGTACAATATTTCTTCAAAATTTTTTGTGTGTGTGCGTGTCAATTCAATGTTGTATGTTATTGATAAACTTTGTTGAAGTCTTTATATAATTAACAGTATTTAACATGCTGCATGTTAAATACTGTTGACATGAAATGATTCATGATTAATTCAATTATTGTATGAATTAAGTTTACGGAGTGTCTACTGCTACGACAAAGTAACGGCAGACAACCCGCGCGGATGTGGCTGGTGCTACGGCATGTCGTAACGCCAGCAACATCCGACCGGGTTGTCTGCCGTTACGACATGTCGTAAACAATTTTCTGTATTTTCAAATATGCTATTACTAATACTTAAATACTAAACCATAATCTCATAATGAAATATCATGATCACTAGATAAGCTTATTAATGAATTTTAAAGGTTTAAAAGAAAATCTAGATTTAGCAATTAAATGAAAAACAGTTATAATTTTAAAAAAATTACTCTTTCTCATCAGCTTCGCTAGATCATGTGATAGTCCGGTTGCTCTGCAATGATGTGACACAATTGATAGCGGGATCGAATCCCGCTGCAGTCATGTTTTTTTTGTTTTTTTTTTAAATTTCATTTATTATTTTTTTTTAAAAAAAAACATCATAATGAGTATGCTAATAATTTTTGTTATTCTGAAAAGCAGATCCTTGACTAAATCTGTTAAAATAAAAAATATTTAGATTTTAGACTAGTCGTAACACTAGCCAATCCACATATGCTTGGCTAGCGTTACGACAACCGGTCAGGTCGTCTGCTGCTACGACAGTCGTAAAAATGTGTTATGTGCTTACTTACAGTTACGACTAAAACTGTATTTAATTATGCTAATATTATTTTTTTCTTTTTGATTCGCGAGTCGGCATCACCAACGAAAAAGGTGAGGCAAGAGTTTAAAAAATGACTATAAACCATCACTGTTACTGTTACTAAATTTGTTTGAAAGATATTTTGAAAAATTCTCTGAATTGAAGGCATCGCTAAAAAGTGCTGAACACAAGCGGGGGGTGCGGGATTTGAAGCCATTGTCAGACGAAGGAGGCATAGCGTATCATGCCCCGCAGACTTGCTCGTCATAAATAGTGCAAAGAGAGGCGGGGGGGGGGCTGAGAAAACGGACACAAACAGCAGCACGAAGTAATGGGGAAAAAAGGCGAGTTAACGAGGCCTGTGCGGTTGTTATTACCTGCCCCCCCCCCCTCAATAGTAATAGTATTAGTAATAGAGTGAAAATGATGTAGAAGGATGAATGGAATGGTTTCCTGTGAAAAGTCTGCACACGGCACATTTTATTATTCCACACGAAACGAATTATTTTAGGCCTACATTCTTGCGATTGTGCGCGAATCAGTTGCATGCGGATTTTCATTTACGGCTTTAGGCTTTACGGTATACTCTAAATTTTAATTTATCGGCATCACTTATACAAGTACACTATAGTATAGCAAAATCGGCTGATATACTTATAATCGGTAGACCAATACTAAAATTAAATCAAAATCTATTTAAAAAATTTATTTAAATAAATTTAGATTTTAGAATTAATTTACACACAAATAATGTCGTATTTTAATATATTTATGCGTTTACAATTTACAGAAGTTTCTTAAGATTTAATTCTTTCCAGTTCCAGGTGTTTACTGCAAAGAGTGACTAAAACTAGTCGTAGCAGAAGTTGCGTATGTCGTAGCACTAGTTTCCTGACTAGCGCTACGACATGTCGTAACGCTAGCAACATCCGACCGGCTCGTCTGCTGTTACGACAATCTTGTCGTAACGCTAGCAACATCTGACCGGATCGTCTGCTGTTACGACATGTCGTAGCACTAGTTTCCTGACTAGCGCTACGACATATCGTAACGCTAGCAACATCCGACCGGGTCGTCTGCCGCTACGACAAAATTGTCGTAGCGCTAGCCACATCCTTAAGTTTAAGCCACCAAAGCAAATTTTGATTCTAAGTCTAAGTATTCTAACTTATTCTGGCTTCTTTAACATAGTTTTAGTTTAAGATTTAAATTTAAGACAGTTCAGTTGGTCTAAAAGTCTTTTACTTCCTTTGACTTTGATTTTTTTCTTTAAATTTCCAAATATGAGAGAGATTTTTAACATGCCTACAACTTCAACAACATATTGATCATATTATTCAATCATATTGAAGTCAAATTGGTCATTAGTGAAAAAATAATAAATTGGTGGCTGAAGCGAAGTATGTCGACCCTGACGTCACAGCGCTACCGGCGGTTGCTGGGAAAGAGAGTTCTATAAATTCTAAAACTAAAAGGATTTTCAAAAATGGAAGGTTTAAGGGTGTGGGTTAGGTATAGACTAGAATTTCCAGAAAATTGAAGGTTTTAAGTTAAAGGTTTGGCCCAAACTTTGGGTTAGGTATAGTATAAGTATAGGCGTTAATTTCATAGAATTTTAATTTTAACCTTTTAAAGAACATGCCATAACAACGAAGATGGTCGTTGGTAATGAACGTGACGTCACGGTCGACATACTTCGTTTTAACCAAATTGGCATTAACTTTCATTAACTTGTCATTGGGTCATTGTCATTATTAATTATTTAAAAACACAATATTATTAATATCCATGCCTTTTTTAAACAGTTACAGACTTGAGAGACCGTTTTGACACAAGTTCTTCTTTGAGTCATGAGGGCACTCAACATTAAGTAAGCAAGCAATATTTATATTGTCAGCACCATTTTCACTAAAGTCTAAAGTTGATATTCCATTCTGAGGAATTAATAATTCCAATGAATCAAACTGTGCAGCACTTCCTTCACCAACTCATGATTCCCGTGATGTTCAAAAAAAGGTCAAATTACGATGGTAATTATCATTAATTTGGAAATTATAGCATGATTTCCAAATGAATGATGAATACTGTATTAAAAATTAATAAATTAAAAGGACAAAAGTCATTTGTTTAAAATTTAAGGCATTGTCCTTTCACATACGTTCTGTATTTGAAAAGTCCAGGTGATTTAATTATACAATCTCTTTATTGTTTTGTGCTAGGAAGAGTGTTGTGCACAAGGCAGAAAGTATTATTATTAGTGGTTCACTTGATGAAACTTACACTAAAAATACACTCACCCACAGGGTGGAGATTTATTCTTAAGTTTTATTTTATTCTGTATGTATTTTCACTAGTGGTTTTTTGTTATGGTCAGTCTAATTGAAGAAGACATTGTAAATGTAAAAAGTTGCCAATTACCAACAATTACAGTGACTTACTGAGCACATGCACTCGCCTATTGAATCATTATTTTTAAACTCGTGGATTATGGCACTAGGAGTGCCACCATTCTGGTTTATCCTGGAATTCCGGATTCCTAAAGCTAAATATTATTTTATTTTCCGGGTTTGCAAGTTTCGTTCTCAGTGGCTTCTGGGTTTTAAATAAGGGGGGAAAAGCCATAACGTGTGGAAAACCTATTCAGTGAAATGCTGACTCGCTATAAAAAGGACGGATACCGTGACCTCTCCCTTCCTTTTGCTCTAATCTCATTGTCGTGCATCGTTCTGCGCATATACAAAATATATGGAAAAACTTGTAATTGAAAAAAAAAATTGAATGGATTGCACTCTGTTGGAATCGGAATTTTGTGCTTTATAACACATTTAAAAAATAACAAAAAGAACGTAATCTTTATCACAAATTACTTCAGATGTGTACTTTCGGATGATCGTTTTAAGGTTAATTAATACTATCATGGCATTAGGAGTTTTTCGTCTTCTTTTCTTACTTTTAGTAAAAATTTAACCGGCCGTTTGGCAAGAACTGCTTTCATTTTAACATGCATTAATTATCGAAACATGAAGAAAAATTTATAAAAGTAGTTCGGGATTCAATAAATTTCAAAAAAGGGATTTCAGGGTTCACAGCTTCCAGTGGGTGGCACCCCTGTCCCTATGTCAAATTACTTGTTAGGTCCCGGCCAAATTCCATAAAACTAAAGTATTTTAGATCTGCTTCCAGCCTCTGTAAGTGAAAATTTTCAAGGTGTTCGTGTAAAAGTAATAACTTTAAACATTCACAAGATACTATTTGCGAATGCGAAATACAAGACATTTTGTTATGCCATGTATCCCAAGTAATCCAAGACGTTACTAACTACTTCAACTACATGATGGCTGCAATCTCTATACACTGGCTAGATGTAAAATTAACAGTAAGAAAATCATTGATATCCCTCCAAGGATTGATTGTTCTATTTTCTACCCTCATCAAAGTCTAATGTTTCAATTTAGTTTAGAGCCTTGTTCCACCTTAGTTTTATTGACATGTGAATTTATCTAAAAATATTGACAGGTTACAAGGACCTTCAGAAAATTATCTTGATGGCCAACAAAGTTACTGCTGATTATCTTGATGGCCAACAAAGTTACTGCTGATTATCTTGATGGCCAACAAAGTTACTGCTGAAGCTTTCTGCAGCTAAAAGATGGAGACTGGATATGGCTTTGCAGGTAAAACGTTCATTGAAAAAAACAAAAACTTGGTGTTTATTTGGATTGACAAAGTTCCAACTGCATGTATTTACAGTATTAGCAAGTCAGAAGTCTTGATTTTTAATAATTGTTAAAGTTTTAGGTGTTATTAACTCTTAAAGCCCCAGAAGGTTTTCAATAAACTTCCGCCTCAGTCCCGTAAGGATTTCCCGTATTACGATCAACCGGTTATGAAATTAAAAAATTTTGCGTAAAATCCATTTATAATATTATTGTCATACTGACTTCATTTTTAAGGCTAAGAATGGTTATTTTTACGCATCGAAAAGACCGAACTGAGTTTGAAACAATATTTACCTGTAGTTTAGTACTATTATTTTAGTAATAAAGTATAACGAAAACGTATCTTCGAAAAAAAAAACGTTATAACTACAGAAAAACATCGCGAATCGAGTGATAACACTAGTGCCGGCAACGGCCGCCATTGCCGGAAGTCGAATACATCATTTTTCAAGCATTGAAGAGTTTTTACTTTCCGAGATCTCATTTCTAACGAGATTTGTATCTAGGGACGCATTACGACGCTTTAGGGATATCGGGAAGAGACACATTACGACGGTTTGCGACTTTAAGAGTTAAAGCTATTGATTGGTTTAATCCTTTTGCCCTTAGGCTAATACTAAGCAACAAACAGACCTTCCTTGACAAAGGTGCATAACTGTCATATTCGCAACATGCATTTTTAAAAAAAAATCCACAAAAATAAAACTATTGGCAAAAAAAGGTGGAAAAAAATAATAAAAGAAATGTGGACAAGGTTTGAGATGATATAAATTTAATTTAAAATAACCCATTAAAAAAAATTATTTATTTTTTGACTTGAAATGCTTGCTGGTGACAAAAGTTGGCATCAAGTCTGCATGAGATAGTGAGAAATATTTTCTTTAATTAAGTCTAACTTGGCACAAATTACACCCATAAACAGGCTCATGTGCCCCACAAATGGTTCTAGTTCATGATTAGAGCACAATCTGCAGTAAAATCCCTAACCATTAAATATATGTGGTATTATTCCCACTGGCCTACAGTCTATTGGTCTATGTTGTATAGGCCTCATAGGACTTGTTATCAGATATTAGTATCAATATTCCAGTCGCTAAGGTCAAACTACATCAATTTGATCATAATACAACTTTCACTTTCATTGTATTCAGAATTACACCCTTAATCTTTATAATTTCTATAACTGTATCCTTTAGCATCCCTAAACATTCACAGAATATCATCCATTTGGAAAAAATTTGCACAAGAACCATTAATCTTAAAATTTCACCAAAAAACCAAATCTCGTCCAAAAATAATCAATTAAAACTGCCAGGAAGTGAATTCATAGCTCTTCCATGTGAGCGTTAAAGATAGTATAAATTAACTACTTAAAAAGTAGGATCCCCTCTGCAACGAAACAACACAAAATCGGCAGCGCACATTGACAGTAAGGGTCTTCCGATATCAGAGATGACTCAATGGGGGAGGAGGGTTAATTATTGATTTAGAGCTAATGTGAATAGATCAGCATTAAAATAAGTTCATTTCACTTTGGCATTAGATCACAATACATTTTATGCCTGTGGTGTGTAACATAAAATATCATTGGCATTATTTGTCTCCTACCCATTTTCTGGTTATCAGCAATAACTATTTAATAGCTATACAACTATACATGTAATGTTTTCAACATTTATTCTTGGTCTATTTTTATTTTACTTATTTTTTAAAAAATGTTCAGGTGACGTAGACAAGATATATGGAGCATCCATTCCAAGTTGTGTGGAGCATCCATTCCAAGTTGTGTGGGGCATCCATTCCAAGTTGTGTGGGGCATCCATTCCAAGTTGTGTGGGGCATCCATTCCAAGTTGTGTGGGGCATCCATACCAATGATCTAATTCATGCATCTATAAACTCCAGCCTGCCCAGATGACAATAGAAAGAAACTGAAGCCATTCAGTGGGATTGCAGCATTCTAGAGACACATGACCCTGGAGCTGCTGCTAATGAAGGAATCTTGGTTTGTTCAAGCAAGGATGTTAGTTAAGAAGTTCATTATTTTATATTAACAACAATAACTATTTTGGTCAAAATTTTGCTACTTTAAGGCTTGTTTTAGTTCAGCTCCATCTTCTTTGGGGTTTATTGTTGAAAGCAGTATTTCACTCTAATAATAATTAGAAGTTTGACATGTAAACACATGCCAATAGGTTGGGTGAGGGACTTTATACTTGGTGGTTTCTCAGCAGTGTTGGAGGCAAGGAAGGATTGTAATATTATCGTGCATTACTGGCCTTCAGAGTTCTTTATCAGGTCTTCTGCCTAATTCTTTTAGAGACTGGCATTAGTCTTATGTCCTTACAATAGTTCACGAACATTAATTTAAACTTAATGAATAATTGCAATCCTCTACCACACATGGCCACTAATCTTTTCTAGAGAACTCTGGTTTCAGAGGTTTACAAAACCATTTTTTGCAAGTGCAGTGTTTGCTTGATAAACATTTGGTTATTGCCGATTTCATAGAATGACTGTCTGATGGGACTGAGATAAACATTTGGTTATTGCTGATTTCATAGAATGACTGTCTGATGGGACTGAGATAAACATTTTGTTATTGCCGATTTCATAGAATGACTGTCTGATGGGACTGAGATAAACATTTGGTTAATGCTGATTTCATAGAATGACTGTCTGATGGGACTGAGATAAAATTCCAACAGAGGCTGTAAATGTGACTTAAATTTTAACTTTTGGTTATTGCCAGGGGTGTCACCGTTCCGGTTTATCCCGTAATTGCGGATTCGTTAAGCTAAATATTTTTTATTTTATGGATTCGCAAGTTTTTGATTTTGCTCTTTCCGCATTTGCAAGGTTTTTTTCGCTCTTCCCTGATTTTCCGGATTTGCGAGTTTAGTTTTTAAATTTTGTTTCTGAGTTTTAAAGAAGAGGGGAAAAGTCATAATGCGCGGAAAGCCTATTCAGTGAAATGCAGACTCGTTATAAATAGGATGGGTACCGTGAGCTGTCCTTTTTTTTTGCTCATCTCATTATCGTGCTTGTTCTGCGCATATCAAAAGATAGATGGAAAAACTTATTTCATGCAGGAGTTTTCTCCCCCTTTCGAAGATGCCCTTGAGAGAGACTTTAGTTTTTCCTCTTTCTTCTAGCCTCTTTAATAAAACAATTTCTTTTTTATTATTCTCTGCAGAAGGATGAATTTCTTCTACAGATTCTTGGGACACATTTAAAGTGGAAAGCTACTTTAGTTCTGCACTGCCAAATGTGCTGTCTATATTCTGCCAGCAGTCGTATGCTGATGACATGTTGAGTTGTGTTATGTGATTTAGGGAGAGTGTTTAGGGTTATAGCCCTATCTGTTTACTGGGTAACTTGTTCCAGCTTCTATCAGTTGTGTTATGTGATTTAGGGAGAGTGTTTAGGGTTATAGTCCTATCTATGTTTACTGGGTAACTTGTTCCAGCTTCTATCAGTTGTGTTATGTGATTTAGGGAGAGTGTTTAGGGTTATAGCCCTATCTATGTTTACTGGGTAACTTGTTCCAGCTTCTAACAGTTGTGTTATGTGATTTAGGGAGAGTGTTTAGGGTTATAGTCCTATCTATGTTTAATGGGTAACTTGTTCCAGCTTCTATCAGTTGTGTTATGTGATTTAGGGAGAGTGTTGAGGGTTATAGTCCTATCTATGTTTACTGGGTAACTTGTTCCAGCTTCTAACAGTTGTGTTAATGTGGATTTAGTTTTTTGTATTTCTTTGCATTCCAAGAACATACGTCTCTTTGACTCCATTAATAAATATTTACAGAGTGGACATCTGTGTTTTTTGTTCCGGCCTTTCTGAAGTTGGTGTTATGTTATATTTTAATCGCAAAGTTATTTCTCTAGCTCTGGGTTCTAATTTAAGCTCTGTTTTTGAAGGTATCCTCTATTTCTATGTTGTTGAAATGTCGCAACTACTTGGTTCTCTCAAGATGAGCAGTTTTCTGTCGATCTCTCAAGTGGTCATATATTTCCTTGTTTGTTTTGTTGATTAGATTTTTGTTATTTTTTTAAGGCAAGAAAGCTTGATGAAATAAGGGAAGTCTTGTCCCCAGGTAGTGCTGCATTTTATTATCCATAGGTGTCAGACGTGTCAGTCTGACCTCTATGTAATAGTGTGTTAGTGAGTGTTCCTTGTGATCTTTGATTGCCTGTCCTGCATGTCTTATCCTCAAGACTTTAATTTTTGTTGTATATATTGCAGATTTATTCCTCCTTTTAATAAAGTCTGCATTGAAGTTGATTTCCTAATGTTCCATTTAGTGTTCTTAAAAATAAATCTCCCAATCATTTGGTTAATTTTGGTTAGAGTAGGAGAAGGAATGTCAGAAATGTTCCCTATGTAGATTAATTTTAGTATTATTAAAGTATTTTCTAGTGTACTTCTCCCGAATATTGTTTTGGTTGTGTATTTATGTCGTGTGATAAATTTGTTAACGTATTTGGCTAATGAATCCCATGTTCCTTTGTGTGTTACCCATGGGTTCTGTTGCGAGAAAGATGTATATTATGTTTGGCAAGTTGTCTAGGGGTGTAATATTTTAAGTTATACCCTCTCGCCCACACGTACATACTTTAGTGATCTCTTGAAAACTATAATCAACAGACTAAAGGGTGAAAATGTTTCAAAAAATTTATTATACATTTTATACAACAGCGGAAACTAGTTTCGAATGGGGTTTCTCCACAAACAGATTGCCTCGCCTCCCATTTGGCCTAGCTTTATCATCATTAGGCCTATGCCACTTGATCTAATGTTAATACTTAAATGCAAAGGGGTCGTCGCGTCCCGCTCCTTGAGGTGGTTGGTTCTGCACGCTCCCCTGTTCAGTGTGTGCTGTTCGAGGCAGTCGTGTGCGATGAAGCGTTCTGCTTGGTGGTTCTGCCCTACACAAAGCTTCTATACGTGTAAGGTGTTTACTCGTATAGGCATCAACAAGTGCGGTGTGCGTTTCTTCACTTTGTCTGTTTATTCCACCCTTTTGACTGCAGAGCCTTCAGAGCAAGGTGCCAAAAAAGGGGATCAAAATACATTTTCATAAAACAAATTGTTATCTAATACGATCCACAACATGAGACTGAAAATAATTTTTTGTTTCCACCACCACAGGGGCAGATCTATCTGGCTGACACCTTGTAAGTGGATGGTGGTATAAATATAGTAATGTTATTGGCTACACACCAATATAACTCGACCCATCTACCTGATGGATCGCGGGTTATCACATTTAGTTATGAAGTTGACCTAAAATATCGCACGTTGCCCTGTATGGCATCATGGGGTTAACATATTCCGATAATTTCAACCCGACATTGCACAATGGCTAATATTTAGATAATGGTATGAAGTATATTTACAAATACGAGGGAAACAAAGTTAGTGTTCAAACTTACATGGATTCTGGTCAACAAGAATGATGCCGACTCTCCCACTACAAGGATGGGTGCGGATGGGGTTCTATAAATTAAATTCACACTAGATACCACATTCTGCGGACATCTGGGCGGAAAGAGTGTGTTGTTTGGGTGTGGCATCCTTTATACTTGACGGGTAATTTATTCACCTCTACCCGATTGGCTTTTAATTGTCGGCCTCACGGTCGGGCAACCTTGACCTGTTATGTGACCTGGTGCATACCTAATTAGTTCACACCGTCGCATTATTGATGGCTTCGTATTAGACAATAGTGAGTTCCCTTCTGTTTACGTGGTTATTCTCGTGCAGGTGACGGGGGCTCCATAAATTTCGTCACGGGTTCTTTGTGAAAGTTAATCCGTACATTAGTAGTTCCTTCTTTCCTTCCAGGTTAACACGTCTTTGCAGGTTTGGGAATTTAAAAGTAAAACTGTCCTTACTTTCTCAGTATTCATATCATAATCTGTCTAGACAGACAAGGTCTTTCAATCCTTCAAAAGTTTTGTCAGTGTTTGTGCTAGTGACCCAATTTTTTAAACTATGAACTAGGTTGGAGTGGAAAGCTCTAAAGTCATCGTCAACTGGTGTAGTTTTATTCCACAGAGCTCTGTACTTCTCTGCATTGTACCCAGCATGTTTGAGTAACAATTATTTCATAGAGTCAAGTCTGTCTCTTTTAGTCTGTCTTCAGTCATCAAAAATGATTGGAGTTTCCCCGTTGGTCTACTCTGTAGCTCTGGTGCCCACTCTTCTTTCGGTATTTTGACCTGTGTCGCTATGTGTTCAGATTTAACAATAAATTCATCTACGTCTTTGTCCACGTCGTATCTTAGAGATTTTTCATCAGGTAGTATTTCCTGCCTATCCCCTTGTCATTCACCCATTTGTCTCGCATTAATTTCCGCTATTCTAATTCTTTCCTCCGATTGTAGGGGTCTAATTCTTTCCTCACTTTCAGTTGATCAGATTTTTTCGAGTAGCCCTTCGATTAGTCCTGCCCCTTCTAATCCAAAGGCTGCCCCTTGTTCCCTAATTGAAGCAGCTTGGGTGGTCCTACTACCTCTTGTTTCCATTTTCTTATCTCCAATATTTTTAAAAAATACGAATATGACAAATCTTATACACAAAATCAATATTCAAATATTAAATTAAGTATTCACTACAAGATAAATCAATAGTTGATGTCTCTCTAAAAAAATTTTGAAAGTATCAAAGAAGAATAATTAAGTAGTTATAATAATAATAATAAAGTAATTTAGTATATTTGTTTAGGTAATCATTCATAAATCCAAAGAGAAAAGTTCATCCGTTTAATCTGAAACCATGTCCTTTGCCAGTGAATCCCGTAGAGTTCAGGCACAGGTAAAGAAAGCCATCAATTATGTTCCTGCTGTCTCACTGTCAGAGGTTCTAGGATTTGAGAAAAGAGCTCTGACGGGCACCCGCAGTCCCTTTAGTTCTAGTCTTTAATTCAGATCAATGTGTTGGGATGGTTGTCTAGGGGTTCAAGGTTCCCGGGTTCACACCAACTGGCGTACCGTAAAAATGACAAGTCTTTTTCCTGCAGCAATCTTTATTAACATTAGTCTCCACTTGTCGCATATGTACAAATTCCTCAAGCACTCCAACTCATTGTAGCTGAGCTACAACATATATCTCCCGTACCGTCCAGCCGACCAACACGGCAACGCTACAGCTCGGGTATCTCTTCAGTTCCCTTGCCTCTCGGCGACTGCTCTCTCAGTGACTGCCCCCTACCCCGAGACCAGAGGTGGGCAAAATACTGACCACAGAGTATTTAAAATACCAAATACTAAAATACCCCAGGATAAGTATTTTAAATACCAAAATACAAAATACTTTTCAATAGGGTTCAAAATACTAAAATACAAAATACGTATTTTAAAATACTTTTATTCAAATACAAATACTTTGTTTTATCGTCCATCACTGCATTCACTGGATATTTTATACACCAACATCAATGTAACTATAAGTATCACCATGTTCAATGTTTACTGTGACAGCAGCTACAATATACATAATAAATCAACTGAAAATTATCTCCAAAAAAACTTTAATAACAAACATTGCTTCATGTTTTGCAATAAAAAGTTGTTCATACAATTTCACAATATAATTTTATGATTTGCTTTCAATAGTAATTGTTGCTGAAAATTTTCGTCGGTCATACATGCCCTCTTTTTATTCAATACCATCCCTGCATACGAAAAAAGCCGTTCAACTGGTGCAGAGGATGGTATGCCAGTGTTGTATTTCAAAAACAATTTTTTGACAGTAGGGTACTTATGCAAAATTTCAAGCGAGGTAGACTTGTCATCAAAGTACTGGAGAATTTCCATGTCTGATATAATTTCAGTTGGTGGAGTATGTCCACTTTCAAAGGAAAAGAAATTATCATTATCCACTGGGGCTGAGGCAGGAACATTATTTTGATGAACAATGCTTGAGAGCGACTCTTGTGTCGCCTTGGCCAAAAAAAGATTTCTAACGCTTTGGACATTGTTAGCTGGCACCCATCTCAATTTGAAGAAGGGATGAGAAACAGCTGCAAAAATATACTCATTAACACTTGCATCAAGATCTACATAGCAACCAAATCGTTTGTGAATACATTGGAGCAGCCCCTTGCAAAGCGGAGCACAATAGTTTAATTGCCTGTTACACAGATCTTCTAATTTGTCTTTGATACGCAACAATGTTGGCAATAAATGACCCATAAAACAATTTTTATCTCCCTGCAAATGATCGAGGCTATCTGCGACAGGTTTCATACATTCAATAAATTCCAGCAAGAATTTGATTTCATAGTCCTTGAAAACAGGAACCTTAAGCGCAATACACAAATCTTTCAGTTTGTCACTTGTTTTAGTGAGGTTGCAAACACTGTCATATAAGGAATTCCATCTGGTTGGGCAAGGACACATCGGTTGTGAATTCATGACGTCAAAATATTCCTCACAAGATTTTGGTGATCGAGAGCATTTGTTCCAGATTGCCGTGCACTTAGCGAAGGTTGTGTGATGGACTCGCCCATACGGATGATTGTCTGCAACTATTTTGGCAAGATCCGTAGTAGCTATCAAGCTAAGTGTGTGACTGCTGCATCTGTGATGCTGAGGAAGAGAGGTGTGAGAAGTATCATAATCGTGACTATCAGCATCATCATGGATTGATAGAGGGTTAGCCAAAATATTTCCGACATCTTCAAACTCAATATCATCATTTTCCTCAATATCATCACTCTTCTCAATTTTAACACCAAACTGCTCAAAAGCTTTAACAAAATTTGATCCATTATCAGTTACAGTAAGGCAAACTTTGTTGGAAATGCCAAAATTTTCATGCACATCGTATAGTAATTCTGCTATACGGTAATATGTGTGACTGCCAGGAAACCTACGACAAGCTAAAGCTGCTGATTCTCTAGAAAGACTTGAGATATTTATCCAGTGAGCAGTAACACCGAGAAAACTTCGACGATTTGACGACCATATGTCGGCTGTAGTACATACAAAAGTTTGCTCTGACAGAACCTGCTTCAATTTCTCGATCATTTGCAACTCCATTTCATTTAAACGCCTGCCGAGGGTCCTACGAGACATTACCACAACCTCCGTATTCATCTTACACAGTCCAGCCACTAAAGCCTTGAACTCGGGTTCTTCAACGGTTGTTTGCGGACGCATGCCCATGACGATGTATTTCGTGATCAGTTGATCCGCAGCAGCCTGAGAACTTCCACGAACAGTCTGTTCAATAGTCTGCTGCCGAGCGTGCTTTAAAGATACAGCAGATGGCGCTGCAACGGTTTTCCGTTTTCGTTCACGCACTGAACTTGAAGATGCTACCACCTCATTGCGGTAGTTATTGTAATCCTCCAAGCAATCTTTATGAACAGTCTGTAAAAAAAATTTAAATTTCATTTAGAATTTTAAAAATGCATTTGATTCTTACACTGTTACACATCTTCTTCGCTGAGTTCGACGGTTCAAACCGCATCTCAATCAGATTACAAATAAGCGAGATATCTGGACTACATTTTCCAGGAAATTTGCATCGATATCCGTTGATAAGTGACTGAGATATCAAGGTGATCACGAACGTGACGGACGGCCGGACGGCGTGCATGACAGCTGAGAACTGTCATGATTGTAAACCGAGCCTCCTGTCGGTGGCTCGGTTTACAATCAATAATATATTACATGTAAGTTATGTAACTTTGACACAGCAAATTTAAATCAGCGCCGCCGAGTAACTATATGTTAGAGGGGGCGCTATATAAATACGCTATTACATTACATTACAAATCAAATCAAATAAATTTACATGTTTTATTGCATAATATCATTCATAATTCTGATGACATTCTCTAAGTACACTACTACAGTACAGTACTTGTACTTACCCGCAAGTGCTTTAGAAAATTCGATGTCGCATTCAAACTGCCACTCAAAATTCTTTCGTTTGAACACAGACAGCATTTGGCCTTTACAGAGCCATTTTCATTCTTCACAATTGCAAAAAACTTCCCATCCAATATGGCAGGAACTGCATGACTACCAGCAAGGCGGACATCTGTTTGATTTTCATTCTCTGAAACTGATTTCACTGGATTACTTTCGCTCATTTTCACGGCAACGAAAGATAAAATATGGCAATTTCTCTTCTAGCCGGAATCAGAAAGAACCAGAACCGGAAATTACTATTTTCATTTGATAAACATTTTTGTAGCACTACTTGTGCGCCGGTATCTAATGCTTGAAGCATCATCCGATACAAGTAAGAAAGAACTAAAGCAGGCTGTATTATAAAAAAAGGCTATGATAATTATTATTGATAGGGTTGCAAAAGTATTTTGAAAAAAGTATTTTGAAAAAGTATTTTTGAATTACTAAAATACTCTTACACAAGTATTTAAATACCAAAATACTAAATACTTTCACACAAGTATTTAAAATACCAAATAAAATACGTATTTTATTTTGAAAATACGTATTTAAAATACTTGTATTTGAAATACTGCCCACCTCTGCCCGAGACACACCCGAGCTATATACCCGTGGCCTGAACTGACCTTGCATGGGCTCATTCACTCCCCCCACATGATTCTCGTTCACAAACAACAACCTGCGCTGATGACCAGGCAGAATACAACTCAAAAAACGCAGTGATTCTCATACCCCTGACATGTCCCCCTTTTCCCTTAGATTCTACTACCGTGTAGAATCTATTATTACATTATTCATATCAACAACAAGAAGAAAAGTCAGGGTATGGAATCACTGTCGTTCACAACCCTACGAAACTAACAAAATTAAAAAATAAAACTCATATATGTACCTCTGTAAGGTTGGCTACCTGGGTGTATTCTCTGTACACCCTGCCCCAAAAATTCACAAAAATGACATTTATTGCTACATTTTACACCACCAACAATAACATAACTTTACCAGTTCTGTCCCCATCATAGGACCTTTTATGGAGCACTTCTTGCTCATGTGAAAATATCATCATAGTAATCAAATTCTCAAACATCTTTATAACAAATAGTGACCAAATCAACCCGTGTAATCGTAAACATAAATCTCATCAATCCATATTTCCTTATAATCATAAATAACATGATCAATAAGCATATATGTAAAAATTCAACTGAACAACATAGCATTGCATGAGGCCTGTGGGGGCTGAAATTCTATCCTAAATTATTATCATATTTATTTACAAACATGTTGTGGCGATCAGGATGTCATCAATGAAGTTGGCCAGTCCCGGCATCTGTATGGGGTCCAGCAGTTTCCTCATCATGCGAGTGAATACGCTTGATGAGTTATTCAGTCCGAAGGGCACTGTTTGAAATTCAAAGTGGCCTTGAGCGGTGCTGAAGGCTAATAGTCTGCATTTGGGCTCCACCTCGATCTGGTAGTATCCCTTACTCAGATCCAGTTTACTAAAATATCGGGCCTTGTTTAACTTAGCGAATATGGTTGATGGGTCTGGCAAAGGCTCAGCTTGAAATTCGGCTACGGCATTTAGCCTTCTGAAATCTATGCACATTCGATGTGTGCCGTCTTGCTTCCTAACTAACACTACTGGGGCGCTGTAGGGTGAGGTTGAAGGAGCGATGATGCCCATTCTTAGTAACTCCTTAATCTCTTCCTCTATTACCCCAGCCTTGGCGTGTGGTACTGGGTAAGGCCTCATGCTTATTGGGCGGTTGTCTGTTAGTTTCATGGTGAAGGTTTCAAGATTGGTCCTCCCAGGTCGATCAGTTTGGACCTCGGGGTAACTTTCCAATAATTTGATTGTCTCCCTTCGTTGCTCGGGGCTTAAATCCGGGCATATGGTGACATCCTTCATCCTGGGTCATAGGGTATTCCGTCAAGCCCTTGGTTATCCCGCTGTCCTCTGCTATAGCGATAGCAACCAAGGCTTGTCCTGCGACTTCCCTATCGAAGTATCTTTTCAACAAGTTTATGTGGTATAACTTGTCCTTGTTGCCCACTCTTACTCTGTAGTTAGTGTTAGTGACCTTCTGGGTGACCTTGAATGGTCCGTGCCAACACACTTGGAGCTTGTTGGTGTTCTTTGGCAGGAGTAGCAATACTTGGTCCCCAACTTGCAGTTCCCTTTCCTTGGCTCTGCGATTGTAATTCTTCTCCTGACGCTGGCGTGCTCCCTTTAGATTATCCAGCGCCAGTGTTCGGACCACCTGTAGCCTTTCTCTCAACTCTTGCACGTATTTGGATACAGTGCGAGCTTCCTC
>MUZC01004679.1:299574-335268 GCA_002072015.1 Radix auricularia | reverse complement strand
GGGTTGGTCGAAGTAGACACGTGTAATTAGTGCACCAAAGTTTCATTTTAAACAGATTGAATACAAATATGCAGACGAGTGATGAAAACAGTCAAAATCTGCTGTTTAAACAGAGTTAAAACACGGGTCTTTAGGAATACAGCTTAAAGATTGTATTGTTTATTTAATTTCTGTCACAAATTGTACGCAGTTCGTAATGTTTAATTATATGGGTGCTTTTTAAAGATAAAAATACGGTTTACACAACAAAGCATATCAGCATAAAAACGACACTCGTAACTCGTGCTGCTCGTTTCATATTTCTCTCTCTTTCTCTCTCTCTCTCTCTCTCTCTCTTTCTCTTAGTCTCTCTCTCTCTCTGTCTTTTTCCAGCTCTTTCTCATCCCCCCTTTTTATATCTCCCTCTCATTCTCGTGCTGTCTCTCTCTTTCTGTTCTCTCTCTCTCTCTCTCTCTCTCTCTCTCTCTAATTTTCTATTTTTATGAACACTGTTACCTATCCGTGTGCAAAGTAAAAAAAACAAACTATTGAGTGAAGCTGCACAACATCGATTTTTTTAGCAAAATTTTACCAAATTTGCTGCTCGGTAATTCTAAACTCCTGCACTGCGTTTGTCAGATATCATCGGGAAGCCACTCAGATTAAAGAGAAAAACTCCTGTAAACATTATATTCCTTGTATGTCAGTCTGATCAGCTGTATTTGACCCTAGTCCGATCCCAATTAATTTACCCCTGAACCCAATTTCGTCCTACTCCATTCTTTCAGTGAGGTTCTCCGTGACTCACGTTACAAGTAACTATAATAAGTAACTCATATCATTACCCCGTTACAAATAACTATAATAAGTAACTCATATCATTACCCCGTTACAAGTAACTATAATAAGTAACTCATATCATTACCACGTTACAAGTAACTATAATAAGTAACGCATATCATTACCACCTTCTCACAATTTAAGGCCCTACCCATTGTTATCCTTAGGTCTCATAATAACCAACAGTAGTAACCATAAATATCTCAACTGATGCCCGATCCTGATCAAGAATGACGATTCTCCTAACTCTATACTTTGCAGTCACAGGGGTTCCCCACGGGGATTTCCCCTTACGCTTATTTAAACAGGTCAAGTCAGGATTCCGGAATTTAACTTTGTGCCAAGTGTCTGACTCTTGTAACAAGTGCATTAGAATGTTTATAACTTAAGGTCAGATTAGTTATTATATTTTAATTGGTACCATAAGAAACAAGCGCAAGTCTTGGCGGCTCTTTGGCGCCTCCACCGTTACTTTCCTTCGCACGCTCCGGCTCCAACAGGCAACGTCATTTTCACAAATTTAACGCCAACGCATTTGTATACTAACATCTTCTCCCCCTCCCCCACATCCATTAAAAAATCGATTGATTTGGTTTGTTTACTCTTCCTTGTCGTAGTCCTCGAGCAGACACACTCAGGATGAGATCAAAGCTGTTAGACAAATGACAATCATAATCACAAGTGTTTAGTGCGAACCAATGATATCATAGAACCCGTTGCTAGGCCAACACGACATGAAAATGTGCGACCATGTCACGGGGCAAGTTTTTGCTGACACACTTGATCCCAGAGTTTTACAGGTAAGGGGGATAAAATTACGAAATTGAACACACACAAAACAAGACTTACCATTTCATAGCGGAAAGCTAAATATATAGAACATACAGGTATTTTAACATATCTTTGTTAATTCTGCGTTAGGTTGAATCAGTTCGACAAGACGGTAACAAAAACTTTCTTAGAAGTTAATCGGACAAAAATAGTGCAAACCTACAGTTATATGTATATAACTATGTATAAAGAATATTTTACAATCATAACGTATCGATAGTTGTTAGATTTTGTCTGAGTAGTGACTAACATTACAATATTGAATGCGGTATATTATGAACATGAATGATTTGGGTTTCTTTTGGCGTATTCTTCGTCTCCTTTTTCTAATCTTTTGATACAGGATTTAGACAGCAAGTTCTGAGTTTGTGATGTACTGCACTGGCTGTCAGTTGGTCCTGTCCACCATAGAGCATTTCGTCGAGGGTAGCTTCCTGTGGCTATATGTCTGTTCGGTTGTGATGGTACAGGGGGGGGAGTTTTTATAAACATGCTCTGCGTTTTCCGCAGCTGTCCCATTGGGAAATATTTCTCTTTCCCCAATTTAAATGTTGCGGAATATGTGCTGCTTAAGTTTGTTGTGACCCGTCCTTAGCCTCAAAATGATGTTTTGAGATTGGCGGGGAAGTTTGAAGTATGCATCACTTTTATGATGGTTTTCATCTTTCAGATCCACTGCTTTGAGAATCGCCTTAATTTAATCGGGGTGTAGGGATGGGTCTGCCTGGTTTTGTGTATCTCCAGTTTTTGCCAAAGAGTCAGCTGTGTCATTTTCTTCGACTTTCACATGTCCTGGGATCCATTGGAGAATAAATTAATTTGTAGTTTTGCTCAGTTTCCATAGTTCTGTACTGAGTGTCTGATTGATCAAGGTGTTTGGATTATTTAGAGACTGGAGTACTGTTTTAGCCTCAGTGAGAATAACAATCTGGCTGGGTTTTGTTTAGCGTTGGTGGCTAGTTAGTAATTTTGCAATAAGTTCTAGTGATTTTCTTTCTGCACTAGTGCTGTCTGAGGGGCTCTCTATGGCAGTTGGTTTTTCAATGTGTTCTCCATTAGGCCACTGTATAAGAATGCCGGCTCCTCATTTTTTGTTGCTTTTTCTAAAGAACACTAAGTGTAGACTCTTATTCAGAAATTTTCAGGGTATTGTCTGATGATTTTATTTACTTTTAATTTTAGTTTGTCAGTTGTGTAGTCAGATGATTTTTTTCCTATGTTGCTTAATTTGTCTCTGATTATTAGAGGTGGACTTTGGTCCCAGTGTGTGAAGTGGCTGTGGGGTTGTGTCGCTTCAAACACGTTATCAATTTCATTTTTACTTTTTAGAATTTTGGCTTCATGTATACAATTTCATTTATTGAGTCTTTTAGTTGAGTAGGATTTTTACAGCTTGGGTTTTAGAGGGTGATGTTCTTATGGTTCTAATCTGGTGAACTGTTTTAAGGTTTTGGTTGCTCGTCCAACTTCCAAAGAGCTCTGATTGGGGTAGTTTTTATTAATCCTGTCATTATTCGAAGCCGTAGGGTTCTGAACTTTTTTTTTTTTTTTTTTTTTTGAGGTGTGATTTGGCTGCTGCGTCCCGCACTGTGGCACCATATTCTAGGGTAGGTTTTATCTAGCTAGTGTATGTTTTCTTCAGGATGGAGTGGTTTGCGCCCCGGTCTGAGCCAGCTATTTGTTTTTTTTTATCAGCGCCACTCTTTGGATTCCTTTTTTTAGGTGGATTTTCTATTTGTTTTCTCCAGGTTAGCTTGGGTCAAACGTAACTCATAGATATCTCGAATTGTCAAATTTTCAGTATTGTTTTGTCTAAAGTTAGTTTTACGATTTCTTGTTTGGTTGAAAGGGAAAATTTGTGTTGGTAGTCTTTTGGGAATCAATCTTTGGATATACCCCATTTTTTAGACCATAGCATGAGATTGTTAAGGGCTTCTACTAGCCTAAATTTTGAAGGGCCTGTGTATTCCTATGTGCTACTTAGAGCCAGATCATCAGCGTACATGCTCTTCTAGGGATAATTTGTAGTAAGACTTTTATGAAAATTAGAAACTGTGTGGGTGACAGAACACCTCCCTGATGGACTCCATTGTATATAAAAGCCATGTTGCTTCTTTTTCCTATATTTTGACTAGAGCTTTACGATTAGGGGCCGTCCATAAAGTACGTCACGGTCCAGAGGGGGGAGGAGGTGTAATAAAGTGTGACAATTTGTGACAGGGGGGAGGGGGTGTCCGGCCATGTGTGACGTCACGGTGTTTTATGATAAATTTTAATCATTTTGTTAAAAAATATATATTATTGTACGAAAGTGTGACGTNGGGTAAAATTGTCAAAAATAGCGTGACGTACTTTATGGACGGCCCCTTGGTTAAATATTATGTAATTCATTTTAACATTCGGTGGTATATATGGGCATTTGTAGCTTTAGAATCGGACCTTCTTTCCAGACATTATCAAATGCTTTTTTCTAGGTCAACCAAGACAACTGTAGTTGATTTCTTTTCCTGGGAACCATCTTCTATTTCTTCGGCTATGTATGCTATTAGATCTTCCTATGTTGTGCATTTTCTGAAGCCTGTCTGTTCATCAACTAGTAGATTTACGGATTCAGGTATCAACTTCAATCTATTGTTAACAAAGTGATTGTGAGACTGTAATCAGGGTTATAAAATAGTACATGGAAAAGACGTAAACCCTTGTCCGTTTACTCAGTTTATTGTTATCCATTATTTCCATCAGTTTGCAGACGCAACTGGTCAGATTTAATGGGTAGTAGCTGTCTATTTGGCTCGTTGATTTGCCATTGTTTCGGTGTTGGGATCATGTTAGTTTTTCCAAATAGTTGAATTTTTCCAGACTTCCAGCTGGCATTGCATATCTGTAGTACTTTTTTTCTTAGCCAGGAGTCCTAGGTTAGTGAGCATATCATTTGAGATCTTGTCTGTTCCTGAAGCGTGTTTGGGTTTGAGGAGTTTCATTTAGTTCATGAGCTCTTTCATACTTAGGTTTGCGATCATTCCATGAGAGTGTGGTGGAGCCCTTTGTGGAGATTTTTCTAGTTTGTCTTTAACTTCTTTTGATCTTTGTTCACTAATGCTGATATTACCGACGCTACTAAAGTAGTTTATACATATATCAGCAGCTTTACGTCTGTGAGTTCGTTTATTGTCTGCTTTGAATGGTTTTCCTCTTTGTTAAGACATATACGCAATTTTCCATAGTTAATGTCCATCTCTGTCTGCATTTATTTGTTTTGTTTTTTCATGCCAGCTTTCCTTATAGAAGAGAGATATTCCTTTCTGAAGATTGCTTTTGCGGCTTTTATTTTGATATTGTTTTCTACTGTTGGGGATTTTTCTGCCAGATTTCTGTTTCTTGCATTGATGGTTTCGTTATGAAGTTGTTCTAAATGTTGAGACCAGTTTGGTGTGGAATTTATTCTGGCTCCTCTTGGGATAGATTCCTTAGCTGCTTTGAGGAGAACTCTAGAGAAATCAGAGTAGGATTTGTTAACCTGGTTTGTTTTGCGGTTGATGTTCGTCCCATATTCATCTGTTAAGCAGCAAAGAGATACCAGTTTGCTTTCTTGTAATTCCATCTGGTTAGGGGGGCGCGGTGGTCAAAGTGTTAGTGCGCTGCGGTACAAAACAATTCTAAAAATAAAATATAAATCGGTCACGGGTTCAAACCCCGGTTCTGGCACCCCTACGGGTAGATGATGCTCGTTAAAACCTTGGCTGGTAGTTCATCTAGGAGAAGGAAACTCCGAATACAAATCCCCCGCTGCCTTGCGGCTATACCTGCCTTGCGGGAAAGGCTAAGGGAGTAAACCCTGAAAGAAAATCAGGAATTGGAGCACCTACAGGCGGTCTATACATAAGACTTATGTACATACCGGCAGCTCCTGCGACGCCAATGGCAGCCAAGCTGCATCGACGCAAGTCGTTCCCTTGGTTACACCATTGACGTGGAGAGGGGGGATATGCTGTATGGGCAGCAGCTAATTCTCCATAATACCCGCCCAGGCTTGCATCACCTCTGGAGAGGACACTCCAGCGTCGCCGCAAGTTGTCGACAAAACACGGGAAGCAGCAGTTACCGGTTATAAGCCAAAGCTCAATTGACGTAGAGCTAGGCGCCAGGGGCTGCTTCCGACGGTGGGAGAGACTACCAATGTCTCACTGGACAGCTACCGCCCGCCTCAAACTGGGCAGCCCCCAGTCAAATAGGTGCTATCCCGTCATGGCCTGCCTTCTCCACTGGGTGCGTGGAGATTAGAGTACCACTCAACAAGTGGGCCACTAAGCCCTGCACCAAGAAATACAAAAAAGAAAAAGAAGACCCCAGCTCTTCGAATCGCTAGCTGGAACGTGAGGACTATGTGTCCCGGCATCACTGATGATCTGCAGTCCATAAACGACACACGGAAGACAGGAATAATCGATAGAGAACTTAAAAGGCTAAAGATTGACATAGCATGCCTTCAGGAGACCAGGCTCCCAGACAACGGTTCACTCAAAGAGGCCAATTACACCTTCTTCTGGCAAGGCAGACCGAAAGACGAACCTAGACAGCATGGTGTGGGTTTCGCTGTTAAAAACACTCTTCTACCATCCATTGAACCACCGTCATCAGGCACGGAGAGGATCCTCACTCTAAGACTCAGAACAACTGCGGGCCCAGCAAACATTCTTAGTGTGTATGCCCCAACACTCTATTCAACTCCGGAAGAGAAGGACCAGTTCTATGGAGCGTTAGACCAGGCAATAGCCGGCATCCACAAAGACGAGGCAATCTATCTCCTAGGAGATTTCAATGCTAGAGTGGGGAGCGACCACGAAGCCTGGCCCACCTGCCTTGGACTATTTGGAAGAGGAAAGTTAAATGAAAATGGACAAAGGCTTCTGGAATTGTGCTGCTCACGAGGCTTGTGTGTGACCAACACTTTCTTCAAGTGCAAGGATATACATCAAGTATCTTGGAGACACCCTCGATCCCACCAATGGCACCAGCTGGACCTCATTATCACCAGGCGTGCACAACTAGCTAGCGTCCTACTCACTCGCAGCTATCACAGTGCCGACTGTGACACGGATCATTCCCTTGTCGCCAGCAAAGTACGAATAATGAGGAAAAACTCGTACCACACAAAGAAAAAGGGAAGTCCACGCATCAATACCTCCTGCATGAAAGACCCTGCGATAGCGCAGCTGTTCAAAGACAAGGTGAAGGAAAGTCTCTCAAAGATGTCCCCATGCGTCACCATTGACTCCAAATGGACGCAACTGAGAGACACAATCTATACATCCGCAATACAAGCCTTTGGCAAAAAATCTCACAAAAACACGGACTGGTTTGATGAACATTGGGACGAGATGAAACCCGTCACTGAAGCAAAAAGGAAAGCTCTTATGGCTTACAAGGAAAAGCCTACACCTGACAATTTGCATGCTTTAAAAACAGCTAAGTCACTTGCCCAAAAGGTTGCACGTAAATGTGTCAATACCTACTGGCTTAAGCTCTGTTCCAGTATACAATCAGCTGCAGACATGGGCAATGCAAAAGTCATGTACGAAAACATCAAAAAGGCAACGGGCCCCTTGACGTCAAAAGCTGCTCCCCTAAAGTCCAAAAATGGAGAAATTATTCAAGACCAGGCAGCACAGCTAAAACGGTGGGTTGAGCATTATCTGGAATTGTATTCAACAGTTACCACAGTCTCCAGCACCGCTCTAGATGACATCCCAGATATGCCACTCATGGAAGAACTTGATGTCGTGCCCACACAGGAAGAGCTGAGCAAAGCAATTGACAGTCTAGCTTGTGGAAAAGCGCCTGGGAATGATGGAATACCACCAGAGGTTCTAAAGAGTGGCAAGACAGCTTTACTCCAACCATTGCACGAGATTCTGTCCCTCTGCTGGGAACAGGGCTACATCCCCCAAGACCTAAAGGATGCAAATATAGTGACACTATATAAAAACAAAGGTGATAGGAGTGATTGCAATAATTATCGCGGCATTTCACTCCTTAGTATTGTAGGAAAGACCTTTGCCCGCGTTATACTAAAACGTTTACAAAGCCTAGCATCCCGCGTCTATCCAGAATCTCAGTGTGGTTTCCGGTCCGGTCGGTCTACCATAGACATGGTGTTCTCCATACGACAGCTCCAGGAAAAATGCAGAGAGCAGCAGATGCCACTATACATTGCATTTGTGGACCTTACAAAAGCCTTCGACTTAGTCAGTCGCAACGGGCTATTCCAAATACTGGCAAAAATTGGATGTCCCCCTCACCTACTTGCCATCATCAGACAGTTCCATGAAAATATGCTTGGCACAGTACAGTTCGATGGAGCTAAGTCAGAGGCCTTCCCTGTCAGCAGCGGAGTTAAACAAGGTTGTGTACTCGCACCAACACTCTTCGCAATATTCTTCTCTGTACTTCTTCGATACGCATTCAAGGATAGCAGTGAGGGAATCTGGTTACATACCAGAGCTGATGGAGGACTTTTCAACACTGCCCGCCTCCGAGCCAAGACCAAAACGACGGATGTCCTAATTCGAGAGCTACTATTTGCGGATGATGCGGCACTAACAGCACATACAGAATCTGGTTTGCAACAACTCGTGTCAAGCTTCTCCAATGCCTGCAAAGAATTTGGTCTGCAAATCAGCTTGAAAAAGACAAACATCATGGCCCAAGACACTCGACCTCCTCCTACCATAAATATCGATAATGAAAACTTGGAGGTTGTGGACAGCTTCACCTACTTGGGATCCAAGGTCTCCAATACACTGTCCATTGAAGAAGAAATAAACAGCAGAATTGGCAAGGCAGCCGCAACAATGGCTAAACTAAATAAGCGGGTCTGGCAAAACACCAAGCTAACGGAGAAAACCAAACTGTGCGTCTATCGAGCCTGTGTCATCAGTACACTACTATATGGGAGCGAGACATGGACCACTTATACATCACAAGAGCGTAAGCTTAACAGCTTCCATTTGAGATGCTTGCGCCGCATCCTTGGTATTAAATGGCAAGAAAAATTACCTAATAGTGAGGTACTAACGCGTGCCAATACCCAAAGCATGTTCTCAATTCTTAGTGAAAGACGCCTGAGGTGGCTAGGACATGTCAAAAGAATGAGCCCCGGCCGCATCCCGAAGGACCTCCTATATGGTGAACTTGCTTCAGGAAAGAGGAAAACAGGTCGCCCACGCTTGCGATTTAAAGATGTCTGTCAAAGGGACATGAAAGCAGCCAAAATACATACAAGTGACTGGGAGTGTAAGGCAGAAGACCGATCTACGTGGCGCACAGTTGTCAAAGAGGGCGTGATAGTAGCCAAGGAGCGAAGAATGGAGGAGGCTGCAGACAGAAGAGCTAGGAGAAAGGCCAAAACATTTGGAAGCACAGAACTCGTGTGTAAAAACTGTGGCAAAGACTGTCACTCAAGGATAGGACTGCACAGTCACTCGAGGAAATGCAACCCAACCCAACGGTGATGCACCATCGTCTCGCGAGACGGAAGGATGCCGGATAGGATGCCGGAATTCCATCTGGAAAGGTTTGAGATTTATGTGGGCTGTTAAATGGTTTCTATGTGTATGAGAATTGGTCTACGGTCACTAGTAGCAAGTTGGTAAGCGATTTATCTTTTACTTCCTTTTGATAATTTGTGTGTAGCGAGAGCTAAATCTGGAGTTGATGTTGTCTACCACACTCTGGAGTAGATGGTAGGAAAGTCTTCTGGTTGGTTTAGGAGAATTAGTCTATTTTCATTATGCTATTCCTCAACTTTTTATCATATGGTGTTAAGGTCTGTGTATTCCCAGCACTGGTAATGGCTGTTTATATTACCAATCATTAGATATTCTTCATTGTTTAGGATTTGAATTCTCTCGAGTTCTAGTTCTTTATCTGGAGAGCAGTAGCTGTTGAAAAAGTTTGTGTCCCTTCCTGGGAGGATTAGCTTGGTCCCCAATAGTTATGATTGAGTTGAGTTGGGTATAGAGATATCTGTTGTTGGTAAGTTGTTTTTCAATAAGATTAGAATTCACCCTTTGGTTCTATTTTCTCTGTCTTGTCTTAGACTTATACAGACTCTAATAGAGAAGTGCAAATAATTGTTGACGTGTGTTTCTTGGAAGCATGCCACATCTTTTTCATTTTATGTAGGAAGAACTTTAAGTATTCTTTTTTTATTCTTTTGGTTGCTATCTGCGTTCAGTTTTAGAAAAACAAAATTCTGTTTTGTTTTTTCTTGTACTAATTTGGTCAGTAAGGTTTACTTCCTTTTCTATGTTCCCGACTCCACAAGTAGAGGAGGAAGAACCACCAGCTCGCTTGGATGGTTTTGTTTGAGGCAGAGAGCCCGGCACCCTACCTGAGCGGTGGGATTCCACTGGCAGGACACCACATCTATACTTGTTATCATCCATTTCCTTCATCATTTTTGAGTACTTGTTTTCCACAAGTTTTGCTTCATTTGGCACGTGGTCTCCGACTTCAGCCTGCTGTTTTCTGGATGTGCTTCCCTAGCCTTTGGTCAGCCAAGTCCATCTGCAAGGCAGCAGTTGATTATTTTCGGAGTGTTCTCTCCTTAATAAATTGCTTTCCTTAGCTGATAGCGCCCTCTGTTCGATCTTTGCAATCATTTACTTGGGTTAATAGACATTTTTAAAGAGTATCCCTACCACGGGATACGCCACCTCACCCTCCATGACAGCGAACCAGTTGGTCCGCGGCCGCTTATTCAATATTCACGGCTAACCTGTATATCTATAGGTCTTTCCTTTATCCGCCACCTGAGTGCAAGCTTGGTAGGAGATGATAGCTCCCCCAAATATTGGCGTATTGATTGGACGATTGTACCATCCTTGGTATGAAATATGTACCTTAAGCTTAAGATTTATAGGCCACAACCTGAAATGAGTAAAAGCGGATTTATTATTAGAAATAATCATTAAATTATCTTTCTTTATGTATTACAACTGGTGTCAAAATGTCTTCAAGTTGATAAATAGACTAAGGTCATGCAAACAGGGTACGTATAAGCATGACAAGACCTCACAATCAGGGTATATATGAGTTTAATAACATGTTACAAACAGGGTATGTATGAGCCTGATAAGATGTCACAAACAGGGTATGTATGAGTTTAATAAGATGTCACAAACAGGATATGTATGAGCCTTACAAGACATCACAAACATGGTATGAATGAGTCTAATAAGACGTTAGAAACAGGATATTCAAGAGTCTAATACGACGTCACAAAGTGGGTTTGTATGTGCGTGACAAGACGTCACAAACAGGGTGTATATGAGCCTGATAAGACGTCACCAACAGGATATGTATCAGTCTAATAAGACGTCACAAACAGGATGTGTATGAGCCTGACAAGACGTCACAATACAATACATTCTCATCTCCAGATGCTTACATTTTTATCCCTGTGCGATTAGAAAACTAACGAATAACAAACCCCACCTGAAAGAAAGACTCACATTACCACTATACTAATTCTGCAATCATAAAAGATTCTAAAGCTCTTGTTGCTTCACACACTCGTTACTTTTTCTGAAATTTACTGGTAAGTAGTCACAAGTAACAAGAATATTTCATAAGCTAAATTAAATCACTAAGCATTGAAACAATAAACAGAAGATCAACATTGCACTAACAGATAACGATTTAATATCTAATTAGTCATATACAAGACAGCACCCATCTAGTAAAAAAATTAACGTAGGTGTAGATGGCCGGGGACAACCAACACTCCACAACCATTAAAAACTCTAATAAAGATTCAAGACTAAACATAAACTAAATAAACACGTAGACGCCATTCCAATGTCTATACAGAAGCATCGGGTGTTTAACAGTTTGTTATTTAAAATCTCTATTTTTGTATAATTTTAAAAGAAAACAGATTAGCCCTGATGAAATATAAGGTATCTCTTATACATTTTTATCTAAATTCTGTTATTCAAATACCAAACTAATACGAATATAGCCTTGTTGGTGAAAGAACTTTTGATTTAACGTATTAAAAATATATTATGGAGACGACAGCTAAATAAGTTTTAAGTAACAAATAGCGTCTTACGTAAAAATTAAACAACTTATATACTATATAAATTGCTAATATATACATTGGGAATATATATATATACTCTATTTTATACATTGCTAAATGTGTTTAAAAGCCATAACAGCTCCCTTGAAGTGGGAATGATCGACCGCTAAATTTCAGGAACGTAAGAGCAAGAAAACCCATAAAATGGCTATCGCACATTTATCATCAGACCACGAGTACGTGCCCTGGACTGTCACTGTGGTCTGCTTAGTCCTGGCAACCATTTCTGTTCTCGGTGCTGTCGGCAACGCCATCAACATTAAAACATTTCTCCGACTTGGAATCTCAGACGGCGTCAACATGTCCCTGATAGCGCTGGCGACCTCTGACCTCTTGTATCTCATCTCTGCGTTCGTCAACTCAATCTGCTTGACGCTCCACGGGGTAGAGGAACTTTCGAACTACAAAATTTGGTTCCCCGTCGACCCGAAAGCGGTCCTTATGAACTTTACCAACATCGGAAGTGGATTCTACGCCATCTCAATGCTCGTGACGACATTCATCACCGTGGTACGGTGTCTGGCCGTGGCGAATCCGTTGAAGTACAGAAACTTGATCTCGTGGAAAACTACGGCAATAATTAATTTGATTTTCATCGTCCTCTCCGAAACATCCGCCATTTTGGAGGTGGCGTTTTTGGGTATCGTGCCTCAGTTCGACCCCAACATCAACACAACCAGGCTGGCTCTGTGGCACTACCCAGAACACGCGCTGCTGAAGGTCTACACTTATGGCATTAGAGACGTATTTTTACCATTCGCCTCTCAAGCAATCGTTGGAATATGCGTGGTTGTTATTGCCAGGTTCATACATAAATCCTCAAAGTTTCGTCTCAGTTTGTCAAAGAGTGCACGCACGAATGACATTTCTACGATTATGAATAACGAGGAAACTAAAAAGGGAACCAACATCGAATCTCGTTCAGCCAGACTTGTTAGGAAGGAACTGCAAGTTGTTCGGCAAATGCTGCTCATAGCCATAGTCTACAGCATCTGCAACATGCCGAAGGTCGTCTTTAACGTGACACACCTCGTTTTACCAGATTTCGAATCAAACGAGCGGTATATCAAAGTGTATTTATCATGTAATATGTTAAGAGAACTCATGCAGTCAACAAATGCCAGCGTGACTATATTCATTTATTGGAAATATAATTCCAAATTTAAAGCTCATAATTTGTCAACCCTTAATAGATCAAATAAGTGACGTATTTCTGCTCCGTTGGGTTAGTTCAAGACAACACTGCGTTCGTTGGCACTGGAAAATCCAAAGGAGTCACTTCACATATTCTCCACTGAAATGGTTTATATTTTAAATTTTTCTTTTACACAATATATTTAATTTTTTTACTAATAAAAATGAAGAACTTTCATAAATGAAATCCAATTTTATGGCTTGTTTTTTAAATCCATATTTGATCCTATTAAAAGGACACTTGCCCTTCAGGTATTACCAAGTTTATTTAAAATCGTTGTGTGTGTGTGTGTTTGTGTGTGGCTTTTTTTTATCATTAAAGGACAATACATTTGAGGGTTGAATAAATCTGGACATTTCCATTTTTAGGCCTTCTAACTTTGAAGAAGATGAGTCGGCAAGCTTTTAGATTAAATTAAGATTTTCTTTTCATACATAGGCTTTATTCATTTTAATTTTGTTTAATGAACATCTGTACAAATTGTTTTTAAATATTATTAATTATGGTTGAATAGGCAAAAATCTTTTTAAACATCTGCGAACATTTAATATTGCCTATTTGTAAAAATAACCAGACCTTTGTCGAAATTTCTAAAAGTAAATTTTAAAAAAAAATTTAAGTTGATTCTAAATTTAAAGGTTGATATTAAAATTAAAAATTCGATTTAAAAAAAAAACACTTTTCTGTCAAAGTGCAAACAATGTATTTAGTATAAAATACATTTAAATGCGATTTGTTACTCACGGCTTAATTATCATTAACAAGTGAAAGATATGCCACCTTAAGTGTAGATTTGACATAAGTCTACGTATATGTATCAAATAAGCAACATATCCGCACCTACACATCATTAATAGTTTTTTATATATTTATTTTCTGTAGCAAAAAATTGTGAATATTACACGCAATAAGGAATTAGAAAAAAAATAATGTACTTAACAAATGAGTTAAATACAGCAACTTCTTAGAGATATTTGTTTTAATGCTTGGCCAAGTGCATACCTCACTTAATTAAGAGCGACTTGAATTTAAATAATTTGGGTAGCTGGTTGAAATATATGTAAATATTTCAAATCTCTTTTCACGTCTAACTTCCCAGTAGGTTGTCTTTGTCTGAGGATGAGGAAATTTACGACGTCGACATTACTGTTACTCGTGAAATTCCAAAGTGTCGTGTGTCTTTTCGGAATAAACTATGTCGTCTGATTAAAGGGGCCGATTCTTATGATGCTGAAAGACTTTCACTGTTTTTTCAGTCTTGAATATTTATCAAAATGACCATATAGGGCAAAACAGAAATTATGTCCAACATTATCAGTGGAGAGAGAGTTTGAGGGTTCTATCATTTGGCGAGTCAAAGTAGCAGCAAGGCAAAGTTTTGTATCTGCTTGGGAAAAGTCGATTGGCCAGAGCTTAAGATTGCGTTGATGGGTTGGGGGACCACAGCGGTGCGTAATAATCTAAGAAGTTACTTAAGACAACCCCTCCCCCTCTTTCGAAGATAAATATTGACAGGGTGTAAATTGGTAGTCCGCTAGAACAAAAGTTATATTTTTCAACAACCGTCAAGATCAAATATCATTTGATCACGTAATGTTATTGACTTATGTTTTTTCTACGAACTCTTTAAGTTTTTGACGTTAAACAACATGAATGTTTGAAATATGTTTTGAGAAGTTAAACTAATTTGTTTTACAAATTAAACGGTGCAGTTTCCCCCGAGTTTTGAGGATAGGGTTGACCGTTAAAACTATAGATGTTACATCAATTTGATGTGTGTCTGAAATTTGTTTGAAATCACAAGAGGGGTTTATTTTTTAAAATCAAACTCCTTAGCTGGGGGATTTTACAAACATTATTAAGCCTAAAATTAATTCTTGCTGGAGAATATGTTTTATTTCAACAAAAGGTTTTCGCTTCAAGGCTTTGTAAATTGTTGTTCATACAATAATGCGGCTGAAAACTACATCTTGTTTCCACGTGTTCAAATAAAGTTTACACTATTTTGTGTTTAAATCAAATAAATTAAAGTTAAATGGAGCTTTTTCTCAGCTTTTGTCAGTTATTATTTCAATTTCGAGCCATGAGTCATCAGTCAATAAATGTTTTTTGTAAAGTTTTGAAATATGTTTTCAGAATAAGACAAAGTCATGGCATTTGCGTTATCTCACAAAATAGCATTCGCATTGACAACTGTAATACTAACCTTTTAGAGTGATGAAAATCAGAAATTGAGTACTTTACCTTGGTGGTGAATTAAATACGTGGCCTAAAACTTGTGCTCATTACGTGAGCTTGACACAGAGATTTTCGATAGCATCACGGAAATATGTTATAATATAGCACGACAAAAAGTACAGAAGAATATTTTTAGACAAAGATTATTTACGTGCAAGCAAGTCATTTATTTCTCATCAGTTTAAACAGTGACCATTATAAAAATTCTAAAAGGAAACTTAAATATTTCAAACAATTTTTTCTTTATTTCAATCCCACAACATCTCAGCTTTTGGTGAATGAGATTTCGTACTGCGGCATGTCAAAAGGAATTTCTGTCTTGCCGCAAACCAATGTGACTCTATACTACGGACATATGCTGCACCAATAATATATATATATATATATAAAATAATGCAATAATTTCAGAGAGAAGCGTAATGAATTCAATTCGAAATCAAAGAGGTTTCAATTTTTTATTCTTTTTTTTTTTTTGGTTCACCATCTCATATAATAAAAAATTAATTAGATTCTTTCCGAAAAAAGTGTGAATAGATAAAACGAAACACATTCGAAAAAAAATGATTTTGCCTGAAGTCGGATATCATAACTGGGTCGTGACTGCCGTCTGCTTGCTGTTAGCACCTGTCACTGTTCTAGGGTCAATCGGAAATATCGTCAGCATCAAAACTTTCATACGTCTTGGAATCTCAGACGGCGTGTACATCTCGCTGCTGTCGCTGGCGTTGGCCGATCTCTTGTATCTCATGTCCTCGTTCATCATCTCCGTCTGTTGGTTGCTTCAATGTGTTGAGGAACTCTCCACTTACAAAGTTTGGTTTCCTATTGAACCAGACGCCGTCTACATGGTCTTCGCCAGCACCGGAAGCGGATTCTACGCCATCTCAATGCTGGTGACGACATTCATCACCGTGATTCGGTGTCTGGCAGTGGCAAATCCGTTAAAATATAGAAAATTGATGTCACGTAAAACCACGAGTTTTTTTATGTTACTGTTTACATTTCTGTGTGTATCATTTTCCGTTTTGTTGTTGGCTTTTTTGGGGATTCTCCCACAATTTGACACCAAACTGAACACAACAAGACCCAGCTTGTGGTTATCTCCAAGACGAACATTAATTAAAAACGTTATTTTTGGAATCAGAGATGTCTTCATTCCTTTGGCTTCTCAAATAATTGTTGGAATTAGCGCTGTGATAATGGCGAAATATCTTATTAAGGCGTCTAAATTTCGAAACAATCTTTCTGAAACTATTTCATTTAATACAGTTGTATCGGCTAAAAGAGTGAGAAATTGGACTAATAAAAAGCTTGCCGCCTCAACGTTTATTAGCAAAGAGCTTCAAGTAGTTCAACAAATGTTGCTCATAGCAATGGCCTACAGTCTGTGCAACATGCCGAAAGTGATATTCAACTTGACACAAATTATTTTACCCGAATTCTACTGGGGTGGACGGATGTATCCCTTGTATCTAACGTTCAATGTTTTAAGGGAGCTTATTCAGTCCGTGAATGCCAGCGTGCCCCTTTTAATTTACTGGAAATATAATTCGAAGTTTCGTAGTGAAAAGGCGTGTGCGTAGTGATTTGTTCCAGAGGGTAACTTCAATGTTTTTCGATGTGTTAGTCGGGATGTAGGGGTTAATATTCACTTCTACTTTACTTAACAATTCGGAAGATTTTTGTAAAACTCAGATGTCTATGAGTTAAAAACCCATCGCAATAATTGAGTTGTGAATTTATGTCAAGGAAGAACTAAAATGAAAGTATTGCTTTGGTGGAATTTATTATAAAACAAACACCAAGGGTTGGCTTCAGAGATGTGAAAAAATACACTTTTCAGACCATTTCATAAAAAAATAGCAGTGTTTATCTATATACAAATATATCACTAACCCCTGCCTTTAGCCTCAATTTCATAATTTGGGACAAACCGTTAAACATTTTCAATATTAGGGGTCACTCTGCGCAGCATAACTTTTTAAAAATCAAGGAATCTCGAAGTTTCACAAATAAGTGACAGCCCAGGAGATGGTATACCCTTGGCTGATTGGCATTGATCCAACCTTATAAATACTCCTTTGCACACACACAATATACGGAATAGTGTTGGATTAACAATTCGTCATCGAAAAATGTTGGGTGTAAACGTGCAATTTGTATAACAAAGCAGGGGACAGCATTGTTTTTTCTCCGATAGTTTATCTTTTATTATTCTTGCTATGATATTGCCAATATGGTACTACGGCTGGCTGAATTAGTTCTAACCCTCAACTCGTTTGAGTTCAATGGCCAGTTCTTTGACCAAATCAGTGGGGTCGCTATGGGGACAAAAATGGGACCAAGCTATGCTTGTTTGTTTATGGGCCACTTTGAACACAGAGTGGAACAGGAATACACTGGTCGCCTCCCTGAATTCTACAGGAGGTACATAGACGACGGTATCGGGGTGACTAATATGGAGAGAAGTGAACTGGATACTTTTATTAACTTTGTTGACTCCTTCCACCCATCCATTAGGTTCACCTACCAAATTTCTGAACTCTCTGTCAATTTTCTTGATATCACTGTAACTCTCCAGAAAAACTGCCTCCTCACTTCAGCCTACTTCAAACCCACAGACAGCCACTGTTATCTTCTGTACCCTTCCTCTCATCCCAAAACGTGTAAGGACTCCATTTCCTTCTCTCAACTTCTTCGACTCCGTAGACTGTGTCAATCTCAGGAGGACTTTTGGGAAAAGGCTTTGGAAATGGTGGAGTTTTTTAGACAAAGGTCATATCCTGAAGCCACGCTTCAACATGCGCTTCAGTGGGTCAAAAACTTCACTCGTGCCGACGCCTTTTTACCACGCACCCGTGATACCAACCAAAGCTTGTTCTTACTTATCATCCACACAACATCAAAGCCAAAGAAATATTCATGAAGAACCGTACTATCCTCCTTGCGGACCCTGAGACAAACAATATTTTCTCCACCCCACCCCTAATTGTATTTAGGAGGGACAGAAACCTACGTGATCTTCTGGTTCGCACCCGCCTCCCAACATCCCCCAAGCATCTGGGTACTATACCATGCGGCCGACCTCGGTGTAAGACATGTCCTTTTGTTGTGCAAGCCGAACAGACAAACTTCCCTAAGGGACTATTTATGATTAAGGATGGTTTCACCTGCGCTAGCCGCAACGTTGTCTACACCATTGTGTGTAAGCGCTGTCCTTTGAAATACATAGGAGAGACTTTGTCGTGCCGAATGTCTGAACATATTAGGGCGATTACACAAGATAAACAGTGTCCCGTCTCCCGTCACTTCAATGGACGCGACCATATGGGTGTCAAGGACCTGGCAGTCACTGCTATTGTCTCGTGCACAAACACACCCACGAGAGTCCAGATTGAAAACAGATTAATAGAGAGTCTCGGTACAATAGCTCCACATGGAATGAATATGGTCTTTTCTTTGTCCACCTAGGCAGTTGCCCCGCCCCCTCTCTGCTTTCCTATATAAAATCGCTCTGTCATCTCTCAGTTTTTCTTTTTCTTTGGATACTTCGGATTCCACCGCAGCTAAGTTCCTTCATTTTTCATTTTTTATTTTTATTTTCGTTTTGTTTGTGTCTTGTATGTTCGTTGATAAAGGCTCTTTGCCGAAACGTTCGCTGTTTTGTTACGTCCGGTCAGGCTAACCCATACCTTGTTTACGTCTTTTCCATTGAATTTTGTGTCAAAACAGCGACTGTATCAAAACAGCGACTGTATCAAAATAGCGACTTTTTTCTTTTGCTTGTGATAATACAGATTTTTTGTAGAGAAGGGACAATATAAAATTTAAAATAATCAACTGGAGGTTTGTATAAATAAATGTTGGTGCGGTGTTTTAAAAAGTGTATACACCGTTTCAGGGTACATTTTTTAAAAAATCAAAAATAAAATTATAACTGTTATTACTTTAGTCATATGTATTGTGCAGAAATCTCGATAGAGACTAGCAAACATAGATTCAATCGATTTATTGAGGGGGTTTGTGGTGGGAGGGGCAGAGACAGTTTGACTACAGAACTTTTTGATCCTCGGATGTTTCGACCCTCGTTTTTACTTCGCAAATAATTGTTGTTTTTTTTCTAGTTTTTAAAAATAAAAATAATAGGGTTTAATATTAGATCTTTCCAAATCTATCCAACTCCTTCACCACTCCAATCCGATATCATTGGATAATAAACAGGCAATGTGTTCAGATAATCCTTTTTAAGGTACCTACATTCTTTCAGCCAACAATCTCTTTGTTTACCTTCTCCATAACAGGCGGTCCGTGTTCGCCACTTTGTCTAGCCTTCGTAACATGCCATTGTGTAACCATCGGAAGTCGACCACGTGCCGTTTCGACAAGGGGGCTTTAATTTTTTTAAAATCTGGCAGGGCAACCATTATAAACGCCGCAGTATTTTCACCTTCATGATCGCCATACAATGTAACCTAGCCACCATCCATGCACCTCATTTTACACACTCAGTAACACACTATGGTGAACTATAACGCATTACAAACTTTTATTCATCCTATCAATGCATTCGTCATACTCATAAAGTAAGACGAAAATAAACTGAACAAAATGTCAACAACAATTAAGGAACGTTCTGTTAAGTCATATGGGCCCAGCTGCTTGAACGATATTGTCCGCTACGCGGTGTTAGTAACTATTTAATGTATTAACTTTATATACTGACAACTTTGTACATCTTATTACAATTCAGTTTTTATGCTAGGTAGGTCTACACAAGAAACAGAAGTGAATGAAAGGGCGCAGGTTTGTGGTTGTTTCAGTGCTGCGAGGTTCGCCATTTATGTCAACACCTTAATAACAAATTGTTTTTGTTTGTTTTTTTTATATTTCATTAATTGATTTTGATTTTACGATTAAAAGTGTAAAACCGATGGGAAAAATGTTGTTAAAAAACTAAAGATAAATATGGTCCTTTCTAACTTTGTTTGGCATGGGAGTGGAGGGAAGATTGACTTTTATGTTATAGTGTAATGTATACCTATGGTTGTGGCGAGTGTTATGAGAAGGTAAATAATGGAATGAGAGGCAGAATAAATTTAGGTACCTTTACAAAGCACTATCTGACCACGTGCATTTTTATAGTCCTATTACATCGCCACTTTGATCGGGGTGGAGAGATCAATTGAAGTCTACCGAGACCAGGCACTGTTCGTTGGCTGGCCCATGTTACATCAGGACATGTTACGAGGGCTAGACTAAGCGACGACCACAGGTCAACGTTTTCTGGCGAGATTTATGGGAAATGTAAATAAAATGACTGGGGGTAGAGTGAATCTACGTACCTTTACCTGACCACGTGACTTTTTTATTGTCCGATTACATCGGATCGGGTGTGCTTAATTGGACGTTGAAAAGGATACCGGGTATATATACATGCTCGCAAACAACAGGCTGTTGATGATTTACTAAATTTTCTATTTAAATCATTTATGCATCATGTAGTTAAGACAAATTAAATGTTATTAATTCTTTGTTAATATAATTTTATTTTCCCTGAGTAGTTTTTTTTTTTTTTTTTTTTTTTTTTTTTTTGAATAAATGAGTGTATACGTAGCCTCAGTGAATTGATTTAAATTTTATTTTGAACAAAACTTTTAATTTCAATAAATACTTTATCAAAATGTGATATAATTTAAATAACCTTCATCTTTTCTATTCTGTTTTAAATCTTCCTTTTAATTCATTTTATATATTATGGAGCTAAGTCAAATTAAATGTTATTTATAATTTTTTGTTGATACAATTTTATTTCACTCCCCAGCTGTTTGTATATGAATAAGTGCATATGTATGTAGCATATACTAATCTGCGTCATTAATTGCTTTTAAATTTTATTTCAATCAAAATTTATAATTTTCATTAAAAACTTCATCAAAATTTTGCTATTGTTTTAGGTTTAATTTTTAGGTTTAACTCTATGCATTTATCTAGTTTTTTGCTTGGGGTCCTTGGATAAGTTTAGAAAATGAAAAAGGGGTCTATGTGTCAAAAAGTTGAGAACCAGTGTGTTCGGTTTACGGTTGGACCAGAATAGCTTTGTTGTGAAGTCGCTGTTTTGATACAGTCGATGTTTTGATACAGTCGCTGTTTTGAAGTCGCTGTTTTGACTGTCGCTTTTTTGACACAGTCGCTGTTTTGAAGTCGCTGTTATGACTGTCTCTGTTTTGACTGTCACTGTTTTGAACCCGTGCCGTTTCCATAAAATGTTTGAATTTCCACTGATAAGTCAAAAGAGGACTTATCGAACAATGAATCACTTAATAGCTAGCTGTATTTGTCTTAGTATATCTCTTTTTTTAGTATTTGTATTTATAAGGAAGTAGCCTCAGCCATAATATTATGCGCTTATCTTAATGAAATACTTTGAATAACATGGTGCATAGATCTTAATCCTTAGCGCATTTAGCTTATTTGGTTCGATTGCCGTAACTCACTTTTACTTATTATAGGTGCAAATACATGTTCAATAAGTGGAGAAAAAAAATCACTAATCGTTTTTTAAAAATTGTATATTAAAGTCAGAATTGAAACAAAGGGCATTTGAAAATGGTATTTATTTATTTATATATACAATTCACCAGAAAAAGAACTTGTCATGTGTAAATAACCATGACGAATGACCCTTTCTAGGGTCAACACATCACAGATCATGATTGGCATGCTATGGTAAAAAAGAGCGGAGAAGTGTAGGGGCAGGTAACAACAACGCAGTGCGCATCAGTCAAGACCAGCAGTTCATCGGCGAATATCCCACCTCCTAATGTTCCCTCACGTTTTTTTTCATTTCTTCGAGTTTGTGTCCTTTCTCTCTCCCCCCCCCCCAGTTCGATGCATTATCTATGATCAAGTCTACGGCGTATACTACGCTGGGGTCGTATATAGTGGAGTTAATTTAAAAAAAAAAACTTAATATAAAATAATTAATAGCAATAAAAGGTCACTTTAAAGCTACAAAATAAAGTGTGCTTACCTATATTCTAATACGTTTCATAATTAATTTAATAATCATTTCAGCAAAGTAAAGAGAAATACCCCCACTGGATTGTATACAGCTATATTAAGATTGACATGTGTTTGTTGTTTGTATTACTACAATGCCCACAATTTTGTTGCCGTCTAAAAGAACTTTATTAGGGTCAGGTAAATTTGTTTGGTTTTTTTAGTGTTTTTTTTTTTAATTAAGCTAAATAATGTTGATTTTTTAAAATGAAGCCTCTTTATTTTGTTTGTCCTTCTTAAGTTACGTAGCCCCAATTGTTTTGAGAGCGATGAAAACTTTTCATTCATTTCACATATTATTTAAAAATATTTTTTTGATAATACTAAGTAGAGTATTAAAATATTTCAATTTTTTAAAAAAATTTCCATTTTTTTATAGATATAATTTTAAAAACTCAAAAGACCCTTTAATATTCAATAATATATTTATTATCAAGCCATAAATCTTATTAGTTCTTTGCATCTTATATATTGCCATCATAGTCGATAAGACAAACGGATTTGTATATGGGAAACATATTTTGGTGTGACTATTTTGTCATCAAATAACTTCAACAAATTTTGACATGACGTGTTGTAATAGAACGACAATATGAATACCACACTTAGCAAAGTGTCTGTATTTTGTTTATATATATTTGGAGTCTATGGTTGTTTTGCAGAGTTTGCATTTTAATTTTTTTGTTTATAGTATACGTTTTTTTTTTAAATACAAAATCTAGAAACAGCACACAAGTAAATATACATACGGCATCTTCGAGAAATGATAGAATTTACTAACAAACTTGACATCATCCTTTCAATGAAGAAAATTGTAAGCATAAAAGTGATAAAGACTTCACAGTTCGTCTTGAACAGATTTTACTTTTTAAAAAAATAATAAATTCTTAAACAAACAAGTTAACTACAGCTGCTTCTTTAAAATATAGTTTTATACTCGGTTCAGTGAATACCCAAATGGGAACTTAATAAAGAACGTCATGAATTGATATGATTTGGCCAACTTCTTGTTGAGATTTGTTAAATGTTTGTAAACACTGGTCAAGCTCTTCCCCCTAGTACCTTGACACTGTTAAATGTTTGTAAACACTGGTCACGCTCTGCCCCCTAGTACCTTGACACTGTTAAATGTTTGTAAACACTGGTCAAGCTCTGCCCCCTAGTACATTGACACTGTTAAATGTTTGTAAACACTGGTCAAGCTCTGCCCCCTAGTACCTTGACACTGTTAAATGTTTGTAAACACTGGTCAAGCTCTGCCCCCTAGTACCTTGACACTTTTAAATGTTTGTAAACACTGGTCAAGCTCTGTCCCCAAGTACCTTAACGCATGAGGACCGATCTCCGCTGTGTTTGTGGAAGGATCAGGACATGTACAAACCTTGACATTACTCTCATTCATATAGAACACGACTACGATTATAATATACTTTGTTCAATTGCAGTAAACTAAAGTCCAAGCCTGCTTGCCACTTGTGGAAAGTCGTTTGTTCAGAAACGTGCTCAAATACTTTAAGAGATAGATTCAGACATCTCCCTAAAAGAATAATTAAATATTGACAGAACTGAATTGATAGCCCTTCGGAATTTCTGATATTTTATTAATAACCGACTGGCAATGGTCTACACAAATCCCATTTGATAACGAAATTTTATTGACTTATTTAATTCTAATGACGTTTTTAATTTTGAATGTTCAACAAAACGAATGTTTTAAAATGTCCTTAAGACACCAAGCTGAAACATTCTTTTTGTTAATTAACGGTGCGCTTTTTTGAAGGAGTTGGGGGGATATGGTGTGGGAAGCTATAACAGTAAAATACTACATTTGATATTTGATTAATGCCATCAGATTTTTTGTTAAAAATCAATCTCTTTAGCTGGATGATTTTTCAAACTTCATTAAGTCTAAAGAATCATTCTATTGGTGTAGAAGTTATGTTGTTTCAACAAACGCATTCACGTATAGACGTGAGAAATAATTGTTCCTCATACAATAATGCAGCAGAAAAGTACGTCATGGTTCTGCGTGTGCAAATAATAGTTTAGCTATTTTGTGTTTTAATCAAATAAATTATGTTTTATCCATACTTTATGTTTTAAGACTTTGTCAGTATTTCTTAGAAATTTGAACCATTAGTCATTTGTAATCTATAGACATACAACAAAGGAAATATAAAAATAATAAGTCACAATCCATTAGAGCGTACTTATATTTGTGTTATTATGTAAGTAAGTGATGGCATTTCCCACTGTTATATTTATCTTTCAGTGAGACTGTAACTCAGCCACGAAAGACTTAGCCTAAAACATGTCCTCATTTATTAAGCTTCAAAGAATTGTTTGTTGAAAAAGAGGCAGGCTCTTTTGTATTGGCATCAGGCAAATCTAATATGATATTACTCACGTGAAAAACAAATTGGTAGATACTCGTAGACAATAGTCTTTACCCTGCACGCCAATGAATTACTTCTTATCAGTTTACACACTCACGCTTATTTAATAATTCAGTACAAGAATCTACACATTAACAAGAAGTTGTCTTATTTCAATACCACAGGCCTGAAGCTCTGAAAGTATTGGCTTTAATTCAATGTCAATGATTACCGGGTAGTACTCTATTGCCGTAACGAATACGTCCCGAACTCTCACCAAAATAGATTTCTTTTTGTGTATTAAAATCTACTAAAATAGAAAAATCATTTGACACATAATTTTAAATAAATGTAAGTTAATTTGTATTATGCAAACTTTTCAGTTGCCGCAAAAGTAGAATGTTAACCTGGCAGCTTCAAGATTCCAACAGCACACATGAAATGAATAAGCTAAATTTATCATCAGCTGGGCTGTAACTGTCATATGTATAATCTTGGCACCAATCACTGGACTCGGTGTTGTTGGAAACGTCTTGGACATTAAAACGTTTCTTCCTCTTGGAATATCAGACGGCGCCAACATGCCCCTGATATCACTGGTGACCTCTGACCTCTTGTATCTCATCTCTGCGTTCGTCGACTCAATCTGCTTGATTCTCCAAGGTGTTGAGGAACTCTCCGGTTACAAAGTTTGGTTCCCCGTCAAACCGGAAACAGTCTACATGGTCTTCACGAGCCTGGCAAGTTGCTTCTACTCCAACTCAATGCTCGTGACGACATTCATCACCGTGGTTCGATGTCTGGCCGTGGCGAACCCGTTCAAATACAGAAACTTTATCTCGTGTCGAACCACTTCCATCATCATCTCAATATTTACCGTTGTGTCCATCACATCCGCTGTTTCATTGTTAGTTTTTATAGACATTTTTCCCCAGTTTGACCCTTATATCAACAGAACGAGACCAGCTCTGTGGATATCACCCAAACGAGAAAGAGTATAACCTATTATTTTTGGTTCAAGGGATATGTTCCTACCATGGCCTCTCAGGTCATAGTCGGATTTTGCGTAATATTTATGGCAAGATATCTTTAAAGAGCTGCTAAATTTCGTAAACAAATTTCTAGTGGTATTGTATATAGAAGCAACGAACGTATTTCAAGGCACGAAGATTGCAATAAAAATGTTAACATTGTAACAAACTATAATCCTGTCAAGTTTTTTTGGCAAAGACCTTCAATTCGTTCAACAAATGTTGCTGATAGCTATAGTCTACAGTCTGCGCAACATGCCGAAAGTTATTTTCAACTTGACACAAATAATTTTACCAGACTTCTACAGGGGCGGGCTATACAGTGATTTATTTTTAACATTCAACATTCTAAGGGAGCTATTTCAGTCGGTGAATGCCGGCGTGACAATTTTTATCTACTTGAAATATAATTCAAAGTTTCGTTGTAAATTTTTGTGTGCAAAATGATTTGTTCAAGAATAATAATCATAATAAATTGATATATAAAATAACGCTGTATCCCTGCAAGGAGCCGGGCTAACTGTGCTTTACATGGATATAACAATGCTTATATTTATTAAATAAATATTCATATCATACTAACTACATAAATGACAATAAATTATACATCAGCTACGTTAATCATTAAAAGAAATGGTGTTTCATTAATTTTGAAAATAAATTTTGAAAAGATGTGTCTTAATTGCAGTCTTGAAGGACTTTGTAGTTGAAATACTACGGATGTGTAATGGAAGAGAATTCCATTGTTTGTCTGCACAAAAAGAGAATGACCTTTCGCCAAATGTTTTAGTTCTTGTCTTAGGAACACAGAGAATGCGTGTACCTGCAGAGGAGCGTAGCTGACGACTTGGTGTGTAGACCGACAAAAGTTCAGCAAGATAGGAAGGACATGAGTCAGAAAAGAAGTTGTAACACAGAACGGCCAGTTTGTAATCAATTCGGGCTTGTATGGGTAGCCAATGAAGTTAGTAAAGTAGCGGAGTAACATGGCCATGTTTTTGTTTTTTTACCTTTAGAACTAATCTGGCATCTGATTTTTGAACTCTCTGTAGTTTTTCAATGCATTGCTTTTGAGCACCTGACAGCAAAGAATTGCAGTAATCAATACGATCTAAAACAAGAGCACAGACTAGAGTTTTCGTTGCGTTATCTTTAAAGTAATGATGGATTGAAGTAGTCTGACGAATGGCAGTATAGGCAGAGCGACAAATGTGATTGATGAAGTTGTTGGTAGACATGTTGTCAGAAATAATGTAGCCAAGATTCCTAGTCGATGTTTTGAAAAGTATATTAGAACTAGCCACCTGAATAGAATTTGGAAGATTCAAAGCACTGCGTATGAGTCACCACAATAATGATAGCTGTGTTAGACTGGATGTCAATTTAATGATAACAATCAGTAAATTCTTTGCCACTGATAATTATCATGGAGCCAAAGCCATTTCAGTGAATTATTTAATGTAAGTAGGTCTTGAAAGTTTAAAATGTTGCATTTTATACCTTTCGTTGGGCACATTGTATAATGAAACGAACAAGAAACATTTGTTGAAGCAAGCTATTGAAATAAATGCTTTGTTCAATGTCATAAAAACAATATTTTTCATAATTAATCTGTTTAATATACAGATCATTATTTCGTCCTACGCTTCTGTATGCTTTGTATTTAGTCCTATATTCTTATTAGAGTTTTAAATTTAAAAATAGCAATATTCCCTACCCTTTGTCACAGTTTTTTAAGTTGCGAAAAAAAGTCAAATATTGTGTTATGGTAGCGTATCTGCAACGCAGATTTTACAGAATCAAGGAATTACGCAATATTGAAATTCAGTCTCAGTCCGTGATGCGGTTTAACCATTACTTTCTTGATACTCGTTGTCACACACTCAATAGAGTGAACACAATGTTGGATTAGCAATTCCTGATTGTAAAAGTTGGGTGTAAAAAAAAATACATCGCAATGTATAAAAGCGTCGACTTTATTTTATTTTGCTGATTTTTATAATTGGTCCTGAATGTTAGACATTCTTGTTGTAGTTTTCATTGATAGGCACGAGAGTTTTATTAAAACGATACATTGCTTCAGAGTGTGTTAGATTAGCCACTGAAAAGACCAGGTTGGTGCAGTGACCTCATCGTCCTGTGAGTAACCTTATGGCTTGCCTGCTGTATCTATCTTATTGTATGTCTTGTATAGTATGGTGTATTTATCTTATTGTATGTCTTCTTTAGTATGGTATATTATCCTATTGTATGTCTTGTTTAGTATGGTGTATTTATCTTATGGTATGTCTTTAGTATGGTGCATATATCTTATTGCATGTCTTGTTTAGTATGGTGAATACATCTTAATGTAAGGCTTTCCATAATAAGGTTCACTTAACTCAATTTTATCCTATACATATGGTTTCTTATTTGCAGGCTTGTCCATGGGAATGTTTCTCCAATGGGATCCCCCGTGGGAAACGTCCCATGGGTTGGGATGGGACAGGCATAAATTGCCATTGGATGGGATGGGATGAGACAGAAAAATATGTACCATGGACAAGCCTGCTTATTTGTAGTTTTTTGTTGTTGTTGTTGTTTTGCTCATTTTGTGTTTAATTTGTTTGTTGATGTTGCTTTTTTTTGTACACATATCCCTTAATTAAGTCTCGTCATAGAATGGTGCACTTTCCTTAATGTAACTGTTCCCATATTATTGTGCCCTTATCTTAGTTATTTACCTTCTTATAAAAATGTGCCCAATGTAGTAATGTAGATCTTGTGACACTTTAGTGCACTTATCTTAATTTGAACAATTACCTTTACCTACTATTGTTACTCTATTAGTAGATCGAACTTCTCATCATGTTGTACACTTACACACTGGGCACCTGTACTATTATATGCCTAACATAATAGTGCCATAAAGTAATTCACTATCAACTTCAATCAGTCAAAGGCGGAATAAAAAATATATATATTTTCCACCTACCGAATTTAGTTTCCTGTTGGAGCACACACTAGCCATACGTTAGATGACTTGCTAGGTGTTAGTCGCTTGTTTTGATAGCTTGCTAGATGACTTGCTAGGTGTTAATCGCTAGTGTTGATAGCTTGTTAGATAACTTGCTAGGTGTTAGTCGCTAGTGTTAACAGTAATATGTGCATCGTATAAAGTTGTGTTTGTCATTGCGAACTTCTAAGTGATTATTTGTCATGTTGGTAAGGGATGGTAGACAGTTTCTGTTTCACCAGAACCACACTACGTCACAGGTAAATCGTTTCACGCAGGTCCATGAAATATACATCCGTCGATTTCAGCTCTTGCATCCTTTCATATCTAATCCTTTGGTGCGGTATGAAAACACTTATATGATCATTTTTACATTTTAAGTGTGATTTTGTAAAAATCTAAAACTACAATGACTACTTCATGTCTAACACAAAAAAATAGTTGTTGTTGATAGAGTTTCGTTATTAAATATTTGAAATATTCATAATTAAGGACATAAGTAAGGCCATAAAAATGATTTTAGTAGTTTTGGGGGAAATTGACAATGTGCGACACTAACTGCAATTAATTAAGACGGCAAAATAATTACTTGTTTCAAAAACATACGTGAATGAATAATGAGTACAAGAATACGTTGGTACACTTTAATGTATCATCAGCATATGAAATAGGAGTACAGCAAGGCATTTAAATAAAACAAAAGATATACAATTTTATTTAGATATTTATAGACTAATTACCAATTAATTATTGCAGCTAATGTTTTCGTCAGTACAAGTACTTAAATAATATTAACACTATAGTGTACACACTATAGGGTCATTCAAACATGACGTCACGCGATTTTGACCGATTTTTCACTCTCCCCCAACCATTAAGACGTCACAAAGCTTTGCCACTCCCCTCCCATAAATGCTGTATTTTCTATTTGAAAAAAGGCATATTTCAATACCCTTTTTTAACATTATAATTATTTATTTGGTGTTAGGCTGCACTCTGATACCGTAACACGCGTAAAGTCATGTAAGAGGTCATAAAATAAATTGTATTAAATTAAAGATTGAAGTGGAGAACTTTATTTGAAGTTACGCTTTTCACGTGACTTCACATTTTTTTAAAACTTCCCCCTCCCCCTCGTCACACATCATCACAATTGTGTGGAAACACTCCTCCCCCTAGGTTCGTGACGTCATTTATAGATTACCCGTATATCTTAAAAATAAATTTTGAAAAGTAAAGATAACACAGAAAGAAAAAAAAAACAATCACACACAAATGAAAATAATTATTTAAATCCTTTAAAAGGTCAAACAAATATATTTTACTTAGCTTATCTTATCGTGTATGTTACAGACGCTCCTTCTATGCATAAAATTATTGCGTCCTACGTTTATTTATGGTTTGTGTCGTAGCCTGCAATCTTATTAGAGTTTTAAATGATGATAAAGTGTTGGCTTTCCAGGTTTTCTCAGGCAAACCATATACGCCATGCTCCAGACGCGAAGAAAGAAAACTTGAATGTGTTCGTTCTTGCTTACGGAATAAGAAAGGTGTATGTGTCCTCATGTCTATTTAAATAATCATATAATCCATTAAATATACAAATAGATTTTATAAATTTCACTTAAAAACTATTCATATAATTTTAAACATTAAAATTTCCTTAAAATAAAAAATAATCGATATCCATTAGTACACAATAATTAAATTGTATTTCCTTCCTTTCATCAAAAATTTCAGTTGCCGCAACATGACTATGACAACCTGGCAGCTTCAGGAATCCAACAAAACTCACAAAATGATTGCCTTAAATTTGTCATCAGGCGATGATTACCAGACCTGGGCTGTCACTGTCATGTGTATAATCTTGGCACCAGGCACTTGTCTCGGTGCTGTCGGAAACGTCATCAACATTAAAACATTTCTCCGACTTGGAATCTCAGACGGCGTGAACATGTCCCTGATATCACTGGCGACCTCTGACCTCTTGTATCTCGTCTCTGCCTTTGTAAACTCCATCAGCTTTGTGTTAGAAGGTGTTGAGGAACTCTCCAGTTACAAAGTTTGGTTCCCCGTCAAACCGGAAGCAGTCTACATGGTCTTCACGAGCCTGGCAAGTTGCTTCTACTCCAACTCAATGCTCGTGACGACATTCATCACCGTGGTTCGATGTCTGGCCGTGGCGAACCCGTTCAAATACAGAAACTTTATCTCGTGTACAACCACTTCCATCATCATCTCAATATTTACCGTTGTGTCTATCACATCCGCTGTTTCTTTGTTAGTTTTTATAGACATTTTTCCCCAGTTTGACCCTAACATCAACAGATCGAGACCAGCTCTTTAGTTATCACCTAAACGAGAAACAGTGAAACCTATTATTTTTGGTTCAAGGGATATGTTCCTACCATTGGCCTCTCAGGTAATAGTCGGGATTTGTGTCCTAGTTATGGCAAGATATCTTTAGAGAGCTGCTAAGTTTCGTAAACAAATTTCTAGTGGTATTGTAAATAGAAGGAGGAAAAGTATTTCAAAAATCGGAGATTCCCCAAAAATAAATAATTCTCTAAAGAAATTTGAGCCTGCGTCAGTTCAAGTTTTGGGAAAAGAACTTCAAGCTGTTCAACAAATGCTGCTTATTGCCATGGTCTACAGTCTGTGTAACATGCCGAAAGTCATTTTTAATTTGACACAAATTATAATACCAGACTTTTACAGGGGCGGGCGCTATAATGATTTGTATCAAACATTCAATATTATAAGAGAAATAATCCAGTCGGTGAATGCCAGCGTGACAATATTCATTTACTGGAAATATAATTCAAAGTTCAGGAATCAGATAAATTTGATTAAATAAAAGACAATTAGCTTCTTATAATAATTAAGTACGTCTCGACAGCAAAATATTTTTATACATGTCTTTATTTATGTAAATTATTATCGTGAGTGATGCTTACCTTTTCTACACTCCTTTATTGCAGTCCTTCTTCGGGTTTTCCATTAGACTTGCTAACAAATAAATTCAAGTAAGCTGTTCTATTATTGAATCATCAATCTCTGTGGGATACAGTCAATTTTGGGCTTTTGGGTTTTCTTACTACGTCTTTTCCGAGCTTAAAATACCTGTTACTCCAGCCCTGGATGCCAAGTTTTTTCAGATCCCTCACTAAATAATCTATCCATCTAATGTGCCATCCATAAATGACGGCATGTTCCAGCGGGGTGGGTCACACATTTGTGACGATGTGTGACGAGGGGATGGGTCGTTTCAGAAATCTGACGTCCGATCAAAACTCTCAACTTTAAATAAAAGTTCCTCTTAAATGTTTAACTTTTAGATTTTATATAATGACGTTTTTCATGAGCTTCACACGTGTTTTGAATTTAGAGTGCAGTATAACACTAAATACATACTTAAATGACAAACAAGTAATTTTAAACTTGCTAATTTTCAATTAGAAAATACAGCTTTTACGGGGGAGGGCAAAGCGCTGGGATGTCATTATTGATGTCTGTTGTCCACACAAAAAACAACAAAAATAACCTGAATATGACTCAAAATAGCGGAAGCTCTCGTTTGCTAGGTAGCAAACACACATATTTTTTTCTAAATTTTTCGTACAGCTTTTTGTAGCAGCGTTGAATCATCCTAGCCTTACACATAGTCAACCATTTATTCTCCTCGAAATTCAGCATTTCTGTGAAACCTTTTTCAGTACGACAAAGTCCAAGCCAGAACAATGTCAATAAAAACCACAATAATGGCATCTGACAATGACTCCCCTAATGAGCTTGCCACTATTTTGAGCAAATATCATTCATGAGGTGCTTGAAGTTTTGCTGATTTGAAAACAAGCCGATACATGTTTTTAGGATCGATATTTCCTGACGGCTTTCAATATTAGAGCAAATACCGGGCCTGACAACGTGAAATAGTCACGTAATTGTATTTGGTTTGTATGGCAGAGCAAGGTCGTGACAATAATGTGGGTTCCATTGAGAGGCGCTTGAACATCATACAAAAATTTCGTTGTTCACTCTTAGTAATGTTATGGGAGAAGGTGGAAGATTTGTGTCTTTTAACTCTTCCGTCTGTACTTTGAAGCAACTTTTTAATAAGAGGTTTGCGTTATGCCGAAACTAATATTCTTTCTTTAGATGTTAGTAGTTCCTGTCAGAAAATAAACCTCCTTTAAAAAGTTTTACGGTATCCAATTTTTTGTTGCTAAATTTCGCATTGCACAATTACACACATAATTTATTTACCGAAATTTTCTGCGCGGTAGGTCTAAGGAGCCGTCCATAAAGTACGCCAAGCTATTTTGCCATTTTTAACTCCCTCCGCACCCCCCCCCCCCACATTTGTCTTAAATCTCGGAACAACCTCCCCCACCAGCCAAAGTATGTCATATTTTCTAACGGAAATTCAAAATAAAATCCCGTGCGTCACACATGACTGGACCCCCCCCCCAACTCTATCATTCACAAACTGTCACACTTTCTTATAACCCTGGAGCGTGACGTACTGTATGGACGGCCCCTAATAAATTTACCACGTTCTGGTAGATAGATGAGCAGACGCAGAATCTCTTCTATGTTTAAATCTTTTATATTAACTCGTGGCGTCAAAATAGTGATTGTCAAATGAGCGACCGTCATAATAGCGACTTAAAATAGCGACTGTGTCAAAACAGCGAAGTCGCTATTATAACGGTCACTGTATGCTAGTCGCTATTGTGCATGGATACTATGGCGTCTGATTTATTGATAGTTCGTCGCAAAAACTTTGGATATATATTTAACCCACGTTGCCGTACGCTAACGAGCGGAGATTTTGCAGGCGACGATAAAAATTATCGATCAAATTTTCACATCGATAGAATGAGCTTTAAGGAAATTTTACATTATCTCTATGCATGAAGAACATACAATTTAGTGCTAGACTGTCGCGTTGCGTATTTTATATGCAACATTTTTATATTTTCCTGTCGCGCGGTCCCGATCTGCAAATGTTTGTGCTAGTCTGCCGCACGGTGTGCTATATACATATAACATGTTTTTATACCCCTATTTCCGTGATCGAATGGAACTGAAATTTAGCAGACAGACTGTAGTAGTCTTTCTTTCTTCTTTTTTATTTTAAGTCCTTTTTATATAAAACATAAATAAAATTGTGGATCTTTTAATTGTCGTGCGACGTGTATTACGATGAACATACTTTTAGTCATGTCTCGTATATAAAAGAATTATTTTTCGAACACTTTGTTTTTACGGCTTTTCTTACTCTGTGTCTCGGATATAGCGAGTCGACACCTGAGAGAGCATTGACTTGCTGACCCTGGTGCGTTATCACCATCTTCCTATTGTCAGGCTTTATCACAGTGAGGAGATTACCAGCAACATCTCATTGTTCACAAAAAATAATGTGAAGTGCCTGTAACATCACAGCGAGGACCACTGTCAAGATACTAGAACCTTGCACATTTGAAAATACAGTAATTTAAAACAAGCGTAACCTGGCATAGGAGATCAATTTTTAAAAAATGATGTTGGGAGATGGCTGAATTAATTAAATTTTAATATTAAAATAGTCGCATATGAAACGCGTTCAAATTTTAGAGGGCTCATTTCTAATTATAATAATAATAACCCATTTCAGACTAGACGGCCTATGGAGAAAATTATTATTATTATTTTTTTTAATTTTTTTTTTTTTTTTTTTTGTAAAACTAGAAAGCATTTTTTTAGAGCAGATTTTATTTTTAGCCCATTTTCGAGAAGTGGAATGCGCTATTGTATCCGTTTTGTTCGTCTGTCCGTCCGTATGTCATCACCCTAGATCTCAGCATCCATAAGTATTGACCCATGATGTATATTATTGTATATACGTTTTTTGTGTATGTCCTGACCTGCCATTTGTGCATCAACACTCAGTTACTCGATCCGACCTCTTGTAGTGGCAGTAGAGCTCCTGGAAGTTCCGTAGGACTTTAAGTCATTGTAACTTAATGGAACTTGTGAGTTGCGCACGGTGGTGTGTTTGGTGTTAAAGTTATTGGTTAGTGGTGCGAAAGCGTGCAAAAGTATTAGGTTTTTTTGTTGACGTCATCAGAATATGTGTAAAAGTTTAGAGAGTTTTACATCATCATTTGTGGTGATTTCAATGAAGATCTTAGCGGCCCAGGGGCAGAAATTGAAAACTCTTTCGAAACAAGCTTCAACATTCAACTACTTTCAACAAGATTGGCAACCACGATCTATAAAACAACAATTGACGGAGTATTTGGGCGATTAGCTGATTACAATTTAGAATGTTTCATTTATGAGTCCTATTTCACTGACCACAAACCACTTGTAGTTAGATTAAAGAGAAAATAAAAAATTTTAAAATGTAAAGAAATGACTTTTAAATTTTAAAAAATTCAGGTATATTCATTACACGAGAAAATTTTTAAACATATGTTTAAAATCTAAACACAATTACTGATAAATACATAATGCTGATATCTAACATAAGTACTGATACATAATACGAAAATGCGCTAACACGTCCTGAGTCCAAAAAGGGACCAGGCTTAACATGGTTTTTAGCGCATTTTCGAGAAGTCGAATGCGCTATTGCACCCGCTTTGTCCGTCCGTCCGTCCGTCTGTCATCACCCTTGATCTCAGCATCCATAAGTCCTAGACCCATGAGGTATATATGTTTTTTGTATGTCCTGACCTGCCATTTGTGCATCAAAACTCAGTTACTCGATCCGTTAAAAAAACCCGTTAAAACTACCAAAAAATATTTCGAATCGAGAAGTATCACTAGCGCAGGGAACGGCCGCCATTGCCGGAAGTCAAATACAAAGTTTTTCAAGCATTGAAGAGTGGTGTGAAAGCGTGCAAAAGAATTAGTGTTTTTTTTTAGTTGACGTCATTAGAATATGTGTAAAAGTTTAGAGAGTTTTACGTCATCATTTGTGGTGACTTGTAGTTAGATTAAAGAGAAAATAAAAA
>MUZC01004679.1:283947-299281 GCA_002072015.1 Radix auricularia | reverse complement strand
TTTTTTTATTTAAAAGTCATTTCTTTACATTTAAAAAAAAAATTATTTTCTCTTTAATCCAACTACAAGTCACCACAAATGATGACGTAAAACTCTCTAAACTTTTACACATATTCTAATGACGTCAACTAAAAAAAAAACAACTAATTATTTTGCACCCATTCGCACCACTCTTCAATGCTTGAAGAATTGTGCATTCGACTTCCGGCAATGGCGGCCGTTCCCTGCGCTAGTGTTACCTCTCGATTCGAAATATTTTTTGGTAGTTTTAACGGGGTTTTTAAACGGATCGAGTAACTGAGTGTTGATGCACAAATGGCAGGGCAGGACATACAAAAAACATATATACATCATGGGTCTAGGACTTATGGATGCTGTGATCAAGGGTGATGACAGACGGACGGACGGACAAAACGGGTGCAATAGCGATTTCGACATCTCGAAAATGCGCTAAAAATATCAGGTATATTCATTTCACAGGAAAATTCATAAAAAATATGTCTAAAATCTAAACACAATTACTGACAACTACATAATGCTGATATCTAACATAAGTACTGATACATAATACGAAAATGCGCTAACACGTCCTGAGTTCCAATAGGGACCAGGCTTAACATGATTTTTTTAAAATGCACACACAACTGAAAATACCTTACAGTAGATGGAGTTTGACATGAACAGCTGTTATGGGAAGAGATAATTATAATACGCCAATGCTAGAAATATACCACTGTATTTGTTCAATGTGTCTATTGCTTGGGGTCGCTGCTTGTCAGGAGGACTACTAATTCACTTCGCCAAATGCAAGCCCCCACAACAGATATTCATTAGTTCGTCCAACGACTGTCAACAGATTAATCAGTCACAAAGAAGAATTAAAACTCAATTATTATAATGCCGATTACCTTAACTCTACAAATACCTGCTGAGGTTACTCGGCCGGCGTGAGGTTCAAAGACCTTTCATTTGGTCGCATGATAAAAAACTCATCAGTGTTGATCGTGAGCGTCAAGCTCAGATTTGTGTATCCCCTCAGTTCAGACATGCGGTACGTTTGTTAGGGGAAAGTAAGGCAGTCTCAAAGGAGTTTTATTCTCGCCACATTACTTCGTCACCCGAATCCTATCTAACAAGTTAGGAAGATGTACCCTAACAACTATTTAACCCACAATTCCAGATGTAGATGGAGAAGCATTCTTTTATTTTGTCCTCGCGGTAAGTAAAAATAATTGGTGGAAAATGTTGTTGCTTTTTTAATCTTGTATTTTTGCAGAGAGTAAGATTTCTTTTCTTAATTGTCACTCGGATTGTGTATCTGACTCCAATGTCGGCTTTCCAAATATTTAAGAAGTGGGTCAAACATGTAACGGTTGCTTTAAATTATAGAAAAAAGTTTTGCCTAATTGATATCAAAACGCGTAAAGTAAACAATAGGTGTATACGTTAAATACTATGTCATTGTTTGAAATGAAATGAATTTTTCAGAAATCTGTCTAATCAGTATTTGGAATAGCCTTAAAACAAAACTAGCATAATAACACCAATGTTCTGATGTCAAAATATTAAAAATAACCAGCAATTTTTACGTGGCAGAAATTTTTTAGTGAAATAAAATAAGTGGAAAAAAATTTGTAACATTCCGAAAAAAACTAAATGAAAATTTTTTCATGATAATAAGCTATTGATTAGAATATTTTTTTATAAAAAATTGTTATTTAAAATAAATTAAAATCAATAAATGTATAACTTTGAAACATTTAAAATGTCTTTAAAAATGATTGGTTTCAGTTACAAATATATTTAGCATACCATAACTTTATGTATTTTCAGTTGCCACAATATAAGAATGACACCCTCCCAACTTGAAGAGGCTAACAACACTCTTAAAATAATGGACCGAAATTTGTCATCGGGCGATGATTACCAGACCTGGGCCGTCACTGTCATGTGTATAATCTTGGCGCCTGTCACTTGTCTCGGTGCTGTCGGAAACGTCATCAACATTAAAACATTTCTCCGACTTGGAATCTCAGACGGCGTGAACATGTCCCTGATATCACTGGCGACCTCTGACCTCTTGTATCTCATCTCTGCCTTTGGCATTTCAATCAGCTTGTTGTTTCAAGGTATAGAGGAACTATCCATGTACAATATTTTCTTTCCCGTTGAACCGTTAGCAGTATTCATGGTCTTCACTCATGCAGGCAGTGGATTTTACTCCATCTCAATGCTTGTGACGACATTCATCACCGTGGTTCGGTGTCTGGCCGTGGCTAATCCTATAAAATACAGAAACTTGCTTTCATGGCGAACCACTACCCTCATCATCTCAATATTTACCGTTTTGTCTATCACATCAGCTGTTCTCTTATTTGTAACTGTGGATATTCTCCCACAACTCGACCATAACATCAATACAACAAGACCATCTCTTGGTTTTTCCAAAGAAGAAAGAATAATCGAGATTATTGTCTTTGGTTTAAGGGATATGTTCTTACCTTTGGCTTCTCAGACAGTCGTAAGTATTTGCGTCATTATTATGGCTAGATACCTTCAGAAAGCCTCTAAATTTCGTAAAACGCTTTTAAAACACCCTGTCAACAATAATGAAAGACGTATTTCAATAATACGAGAACCCCTTAAAAGTGTAAACACTAAAACTAATGATCTTGTATCAGTCAAGGCGGTTGGCAAAGAAGTTCAAGTTGTTCAACAAATGTTTCTTATTGCCATAGTATACAGTCTCTGCAACATGCCGAAAGTCATCTTCAATTTGACACAAATTATATTTCCAGACTTTAATAAGGGCGAGCGCTACAGCAGTGTCTACGTTGTATGTAATATTATAAGAGAACTGATTCAATCACTGAATGCAAGTGTGGCTATTTTCATATACTGGAAATATAATTCAAGGTTTAGAAATCTCTTCATTAGTGCAAACTAAAATTGTCTGAAGAGTTACACTGTTATTCACATCTTATAATGTTAACGAATTTAATTGATTTAATAAGTCATTATAATATTCAATGTAATTTTTTTATTTTCGAAGAAATAAATAAAATTTCGGGTTTTATGCACAATTCTAGCATGGTTTTTAGCAAAATTTTATATTCAAATCAAATAAATAATTTTTGTTTTTACATCAGAGCTTATTGAGTCAAATTCGAATAGAGCCCTGCTCTACCAACTCATTTTGCAACGGCTAGACCAAAACAAGGGCTTGAACTGCAGTCATTGCAAACTGGCCTCTGAAACAGTACTACACCTGTTAACTTCTTGTCCCGCGCTAGACATAACCGGGGAAATTAGGAAAGTGAAAGAGTCCCACGTGACGACGATGCTATATGGCACAGTTCAGCAGATGAGGCAGGTTGCCCAGGTATTATCCACATTCGTATGAGAATAGTCTCAAGACAAAAGAATATGTAAAGGAAGTAGCAGGATACGGATGTAGGTCTAAGACATATTCAATCTGTTAAAATAGTTGTAGCGTGGGACCAAAGTGGCTGTGCTGGTCTAAGTATGGTTGGCTGCGTCAGAACCTTCCAATGGAATTGGAGGCCCTAGATGCAATTGAAACAAATCATAAATATGGAAAGAATCTTGAGCGAGGCCCCCAGTAGTGATGAGACTGGTCGGAGGCCATATGCGACTGCCTAGATTGCCTATGCCTCAAGCCAGCCCTGGATGCGTTCAGGTTGTTAAGGCTGCCAGATGGACTAACGTTTGCAATATTCATGTTTTATATGTGTTGTTTTTTTTTTTTTAGAAATATACTACATAGAACTGAACGTTTATTTAGCCTTCACAAATGTATTTATGAATAACTATTGTTAAAGAAAAAATTTTTTTTAAATCTTTTTTTTAAATAAAATATTTTTTTTTAAATTAATTAACAAAAATACCAAATTATAACCTATGCAAGCACTACACGCATTATTATTTTTTTTTTAGAAATAAATCATGCTCATATTATGTCAAAAATAATTTATAATCTTTCACTTTTCTGGAGCTCCTAAAATTCATTTTGTAGGTGCAGCTTTGTAATACTGCTGAAGTTATCTCTTTTGTAATGTCCACTACTGCGATGACCGCTGCTCTTTATATAAAAGAAAGAAGAAGTAAACACCAGGGATAACACTTCGCGCTTCACAATCCACCCCTTACATCAATCACTTGAAGACGTATTCACTGATGTAGCTATGCATTGGTTGCGTGCGTTCAAAATTTTCAGAGATTAAACTAACAAAACACCCTGACGTAATACTGAATATAATTAAACACTAGCATCGCAAATCTGATTGTCTCCTTATGTACAACATAAATCTAAGTCCCCAGCTTAAAGTTTCACTAAAATTCTGCAGGGTTTGTGTCTTGTTCTCATGAAAACATTGTAGTATACGTGAAAGTTATTTATCTACAGTCCTTCACACTGGAAACTCAAGGCACATCTCTTTAAAATATTAGGCTGACATCTGTACATTTCTGTTTTTAAAGACAGCTGGTTATAAATTTAATGACATGATCTTATTTAACAACACTTCGTATTTATATAATACCTTATTGCAGAGGAATTTTTATAAGTTCTGTAATCATCACCATGGAGACGTGGCAAGATCTAGAGGTCTCGGAAAGACAATAACGCACAGTACAAGAAGGAAAATAACGAGGCAGACAAAGGAAGAGATGGCAAGACGACATTTAAGAGTGGACCAGCCTGTCATTCATCGATTTCCAAAAGGCAGCACAGGACCGGGACAAATAGCATGAGATAGTGTTCAGTTCACGATGGTGCCCCGATGACCAACAGACGGGTTAAGGGATAGTCAAGTCAAGTCAAGTCAATAAACAAGTAAATTAATTAATCTATACCAGAGGCATCACCAGAGTCACCAAGTGTAGCTGCTCGTGATGTCAACCCATCACTACTTACCCGATAGACCTTCTTCGACTTTGCCAAAATCAAAAATCGGGAACATACAGAACTTTATATTTTAATGTCACCCGTATGATGGTGTTACCCTGTGTGGAAAACACCACCCAAACCCCCCTAATGACGCCTCTGATCTATATGTTTACTCCAATGTGGAAGGTGGTAGGTACCCCACTTCTAAAGCTTGACGGACTTTTTGCCCTTGGAACCCATTTTTTTTATTTTCTGGTTCCTTTCGGAGGACACCCTTACCGCTGCTGCCTTTGACGGCTCTGCTCTTGAGTGCTCTAGAATACAGCAATACCTCCAAATCACACACACACATACATACATAGATATATCTAATTGTGTAAAAATTGTTTTATTTTAAATATCATTCTTTTTTCCGACAATACACAAACATAATTTTTGTGCTATCACATTATCCAAAACATGTCAAAATGTAGTCTTTGGCTTTGAGAGTTCTAAACGTGAGAAAATTTACGCGCTCAGACTGCTTAGTCCACTTCCGTCAACAATTGACGTCATAGAATTAAAATGTATTTACATATATTTGTTTCTTCAAAATCAGGAATGGATGCTAGAAAATGAAAATATACTTTTAAAATGTATTTCGAATAAAATAATATCAATTTCACAATACATAGAAATGTTTGGTTATTTTTAAACTAGTTTGTTTCTTTGAAGAAAAAATCTGTTTACATCACATTCTCATAAATAAATATCATTGTTCACTTATAATAACTCAAATAAAATTATTGCAAGTTATTGCTAATTTCCATGTTGAAGAAATATTCAAGATTTTTAAGTAATCCGAGCTTCATGAAGTTAATTAGGGTTTTGGTTAATATTTGCTTCTTTTAATTTTTTCATACGCAAATGTAATAATAATAATAATACATTAATAGTTTATATAGCGCTGTATCCCAGCAAGGAGCCGGGCTACAGGCGCTTTACATGGAGATAAAAGCACATTAAAATTAAATAAACTTTCATATCATAGTAACCACATAAATGACAATCCGTTATACATCAGTGACGTTAACCATCAAAAGAAATTTGGTATCATTAGTTTTGAAAAAAAATAAAAATATTTTAATATGAAATAAAATTATAATAATTTTTTTTTCATTTTTATCAATAAAATTAATAATAACCATAGTTAAAATATAAAATAAAAAGTAATAAAATCAGTTATAATGCCAATTCCTTTTGGGCTAATATAATTTCATACTGAAAGCTCATTGCCCATAAGACTTTTTATGTTTGGTACTATGTTGTTGTTTTTCTTATTTTTTTTTCCTAGAAAGACAAAGGTCTGATATTTCTGAAGTCAAAGCGAAAGGCAAGGAATTGTAGAATAATGAAAAAATTGAGCAAAGCTTGTTGAAAAGTAAATTTAATGCTAGTTATTATGCACTAAACAAATGAATTATTTTTTTTTGTCCCAATTTGAAAATATGATTAGTTTTCGATGTGTTTCTTAAAGAGTCCTTCATGTTGTGATGCTGCATTTTAAAAGCCCTTATGAATCAGATGATTATTCTTAGTTTCATCGGAATATTTGCACTGGGCAACATTTAAAAAGTAAATGTCTAAATTAACCAAATTGATAATTGGGGTGACTTTGACTCGATAGACAAGGCAGAATTTATTGATTTATTAAACAATTGGTATGTAAATATTACACTGACTCCTAGACCAACACAGCGGTCAACATTGTAGTCCCTCTGTCCAACAAATCACTTGGGACAAGTAATGGAACTTCGAAACCTTGAATTATATTTCCAGTAAATAAAAATTGTCACGCCGGCATTCACCGACTGGATTAGCTCCCTCAAAATGTTTAATGTTAGATACAAACCGTCGTAACGTCCACCCCTGTAGAAATCTGGTAAAATAATTTGTGTCAAATTGAAGATGACTTTTGGCATGTTGCATAGACTGTAGACTATGGCTATAAGCAACATTTGTTGAATGACTTGAAGTTCTTTGCAGAAACTCCTGAAAAGTGCAGGGTTTTTTTCAGAAGGAATTTTCACATTTCCTACAGTCTCCCTGTCAACTGTAGAACCGCTGACTGTGTTCAAAGCATTAGCACGTGAAAGTTTTTGGCGAAAATAAACGGCTTTTGAAAGGTATCTAGCCATAATCACAACACAAATCCCGACAACTATTTGAGACGTCAATGGTAAGAAGACGTCCCTAATACCAAAGATGACGTCTTTCATCATTGACAATTTTGGTGAAACCCACAGAGTAGATCTTGTTTTGTTTACAGATGGGTCAAACTCTGAGTGAAAACCCATTAAAACTAACTGCACAATTGAGGATGTGATGGAAATAATAATAAATATAGTCAAGACTAGAACCATGGCTTTCCGCGAAATCAAGTTTCTATATCTTATAGGATTCGCCACAGCCAGACATCGAACCACGGTGATGAATGTCGTCACCAGCATTGAGATGGCGTAGAATCCACTTGCGGTGCTGGTGAAAATTGTGAACAAACCTTCGGGATCAACGGGGAACAAAACTTTGTAACTGGAGAGTTTCTCTGCCCCGTGCAGCGTCAAGCAGATGGAGTTACCGAATACAGAGATGAGATACAAGAGGTCAGAGGTCGCCAGTGACACCAGGGACATGTTCACGCCGTCTGAGATTCCAAGTCGGAGAAATATTTTAATGTTGATGACGTTGCCGACAGCCCCGAGAGCAGCGACTGGCGCTAAGAGCAAGGAGACAGCAGTTACCGTCCAGATGTGGCTATTATTGTCTATCACCAAATGTGCGATATTCATTTCGGGGATGTTTATTTCTATAATGGGCCAAGCATATTTCTGTTTCCTTGCAAGCTGTGCATAAGTAAGTTAATCTGAAAAAGAAATTTTTCCTTACGACAATAAATGGGAGCCATTCTGATTTTACACTTTTAAAATTGTTATACCTTAATTTTAATATTTTTTTCATTTCAAACTCAGTAAATTATTAAGAAAAAAATATTTCTCAACTTTATTTCCCGGTCAATTTTCACTTCAAAATAAAATATTTGTTTACAAAATGTTAACTAACTAATGTTCATAATAAAATAAAATAAGACATTACAATAATTAAAATTTTGCTAAGTTCAAAAGACTTATTCATAATTATTGTTGAGTTTTGCATTTTTATTACAGCTTTCAATTGTGTAAGTCTCTTGGTTCTTGGTTTATTTAATAGATCCAGTCCACCCCCAAATACCAGGTGACAAGAAGAAATATTTCTATGAGTTAGTTCTTGAATATAGGCAGAATAGAAAAATGTTTTATCATTGTGCCCATATGAAAATAGTAATATATTATTGATATGTTATATTTCTAAGTTAGAATTTGATGCTTTATAATTTACTACTACTTTGTCATTTTTTTTTTATTATCCTCAAGTGCTTCCAGTTGCAGTTTTTTTTCTTTCCAATAATAAATATCTGTCGGGCATGAAAAGCTTTTAAGAATTCTACTTCTGGGCTATTATATATTTTTATCAGATGGAACCAGTACGTGCATATTTTCGTGTGTGCATGATCGCTGTAACGTCAATAAACAAAACTTAATGTACTGCTCCGAGTGAAATGTTTTATTTATGATATTTTTTATTTCATTTTTAAAAAATGTGCGATACATTATAAAATCTTAAAAGTCATAGTTTATTTTGGCTTACCTGTAATTAATTTCCTATGTGTTGTTAATTTGTCGAGTTCGCGTCAAAGTGAAACATGGAACATCGATTGTTTCTTTTCACTACTGAATACATCTGAAAACAAAATGTATGCAAATCCAGCAGTAACTACATGAGAACATCATTGGACAAAAAACCAGAATCTCTTCCCCTGGTGATGCGGCCGACAACTTAAACCAGGAATGTGTTGCGTCAAAAATAAATCAATATTTCTGTGATGGCTCATAGGGCTTTTAGTGGCATATTCAAACGTTAATTATGATTGATTGAAGTTAGGGACAATTGTTAGGGTTTCACGTCTTGAATGTTAGGGACAATTGTTAGGGTTTCACGTCTTGAATGTTAGGCACATTTGTTAGGGTTTCATGTCTTGAATGTTAGGGAAATTTGTTAGGGTTTCATATCTTGAATGTTAGGCACATTTGTTAGGGTTTCATGTCTTGAATGTTAGGGAAATTTGTTAGGGTTTCATATCTTGAATGTTAGGGACATTTGTTAGGGTTTCATATCTTGAATGTTAGGGACATTTGTTAGGGTTTCATGTCTTGAATGTTAGGCACATTTGTTAGGGTTTCATGTCTTGAATGTTAGGGAAATTTGTTAGGGTTTCATATCTTGAATGTTAGGGACATTTGTTAGGGTTTCATGTCTTGAATGTTAGGGACATTTGTTAGGGTTTCATGTCTTAAATGTTTGAGACATTTGTTAGGGTTTCATGTCTTGAATGTTAGGTACATTTGTTAGGGTTTCATGTCTTGAATGTTAGGGACATTTGTTAGGGCTTCATGTCTTAAATGTTTGAGACATTTATTAGGGTTTCATGTCTTGAATGTTAGGGAAATTTGTTAGGTTTTTATGTCTTGAATGTTTGGGACATTTGTTAGGGTTTTATGTCTTGAATGTTTGGGACATTTGTTAGGGTTTTATGTCTTGAATGTTTGGGACATTTGTTAGGGTTTCACGTCTTGAATGTTAGGGACATTTGTTAAAATTGAAAAGACGTAAACAAGGTAAGGGTTGGCCTAATCGGACGTAACAATACAGCGAACGTTTCGGCAAAGAGCCTTTTTCAACGACTTTCTTCAATTCTTTGGATTTCACCGCAGCTAAGTTTCTTGATTTTATTTTTTATTTTTATATTCGTTTTACTTGTGTATTGTATGCTCTTTACCGAAAAGTTCGCTGTTTTTTACGTCCGGTCAGGCTAACCCTTACCTTGATACGTCTTTTCCATTTAATTATTTATACGATTTTTTTTGGCAGTCATACCCCTCATTTTGTTTAGGGACTTTTTGGTAGTATTTTATGTCTTGAATGTTAGGGGCATTTCTTAGGGTTTCATGTCTTGAATGTTAGGGACATTTGTTAGGGTTTCACGTCTTGAATGTTAAGGACATTTGTTAGGGTTTCACGTCTTGAATGTTAAGGTCATTTGTTAGGGTTTCATGTCTTGAATGTTAGGGGCATTTCTTAGGGTTTCATGTCTTGAATGTTAGGGACATTTGTTAGGGTTTCATGTCTTGAATGTTAGGGACATTTGTAGGGTTTCACGTCTTGAATGTTAGGGACATTTGTTAGGGTTTCATGTCTTGAATGTTAGGGACATTTGTTAGGGTTTCATGTCTTGTTTGTTAGGGACATTTGTTAGGGTTTCACGTCTTGAATGTTAGGGACAATTGTTAGGGTTTCATGTTTTGAATGTTGAGGACATTTGTATGGTTTCATGTCTTGAGAAAAAGATATTTTCGTTTTCCTGTTTTTTCCAGAGACCCATAGTCCGCCTGAATTTAAGACAGGTAAAGGGATTATTGATGTGTAAGTCCTCGACAAAGGAACCCAATTGCCACCAAGACAGGTAAAGGGATTATTTATGTGTAAGTCCTCGAATAAGGATCTCAATGGCCATCAAGACAGTGTATGAATGTCTTGTATATAATTGTTGTGTTGTATTTCCGAGTAAGAGTTTAATGCCATATGTGTTATTAATACTTTGCAGCTAGCACTGATATCCTCTAGTGTTTCTATGTATATTTTTTCAACTAATGGGGCTGCTCTTGTCATTTTTTATTGTTCTCCAGTCTCCAGTAATGAATCCAGAATTTTTTTATTTTGATTTATTGTTATTTTTTTATTGAAATTATTCAATTGCTCTACATTTACTTAGTAGATTTGTCCCATACAGAAGCTGCTTATTCTAGTATATGACTTACCAAAGTAAGGGAGCGTTTTTGTTCTATCTTCTGCTTAAATATGTAAAAAAATTAGACTAACGTTCGTTCGGAATTTAAAATTGATAATTAGTTTATTAACGTGTTAAATCCGTGTTATCTTTCATATATTATTACTCTTTGTACTTAAATTTAACATTTTAACACTTAATATTTTTTCTGAGTGGAAATACATACTTAAATTTGTTGATATGCAATTATGCAAAGGAATATAGAAAAAAAAATTACCATTTTTCAGTAAACAAAAATGGTTAACTTTCTTTTAAAATAAGCATTTGAGAACTCTAGTAAAATTGTATCGATCTGATGATTATTATTCGATCATTTTGACAAGTCATCTATTTGACAAATTAATATTTTTTTTCTCAAATAATCTGTTTTTTCAAAGCCATGTTTATGAGGTCATGTTTATCAAGGTCAACGGTGGAAAAATAGCAATTAGCGAGCCACATCCGGCTATCCTATGTTATATTATGTGGCTCACGTTCAATTGATGAAGTATATGTTACAAGGATTGCTGGAGGAATTCCAAGCCAGGTGTAATTAATGACTTATATTTTTTAACCAATTCAATACGTCACAATTTTTTAAGGGAATGAAACAAAATTTTAGGTTAAAAAATCCATTCCATGTGAACCATAAAATTTCAGCTTTATTATTTATCAAAACTATATCATGATGTGTATTACAATTTAGGTAATTTGAAAAGGAATATGTTTCTATAATTAAAAAGAGAGACAAAATTACCCAATAAAACCTTTATGGATATTATTGCTTGTTAATGTAAAAAAAGGGGGAAAAACATTTTGTTTGCTGTACTTACCAGCTCATAAGTCAGGTAACAATAATGCAATCCAATTCATATTTCTAACAAATAAGTATTATTATATTATATCTAAAACAACTGGAAAGTTTCATTGCAATATCTCCAGACATTATAAAGTTATGAATTTTTTCCCCATGACGCGTTTCCATTAAGAAAAACAAAACAATAATAAAGTAATGTTTTATTATTACACTAATATTTACTAATTCGTAAATTTTCGTAATCACAGTCGACACTAAGTCTTAAAATTTATCGTCTTTTGAAATTGATTTGTCCATTCAAATCAATTTATTTGCTTGATCATTAGTCATAGATAAAAAAAATTGATAGGTTAGTCTTATGATTAGTGCTCAATGAAGCAATTTCTATCAGCTATTTTGTTTTGTTTTGTTTTTTTTTTCACATTTTGTAATGGTTAGTTTCCTCCATTTTTTTTTTTTTTTTTTTTTTTTTTTTTTCATTTATTGTAGTAATTTTACCATAAATGCTTTGTAAATACAGTAGCTAGATATTTTTATCCATCTAAAGAACAAATTATTAGCAAAAATATGTTTTCATAAATGTATCAAACAAAACAATTTTCTGCTTTATTAATTCCAATTCGTTTAGTTACATAAGGTGCTCTTTAAACTTGCTGTATAGTCTTTAGTTATAGCTACTGATTATTAACAATTATTAATGTTTACTTTCTCAAATTTTTAGTGCGATTTTGAGAGTATCTTTTATTTTTCCAAATGTTTTATTTAAAATATGTATTCCATAAAGTTTGAGCTTTTCCATGTTAGATTAGTTTCAATGGGGCGATTTCAATGATTTCACACAGAAGAACATAAATTATCTTCTTTATTAAAACGATTTAATTAAATGCTTGAACAAAATTAGAATTTAATAGTTGTGTAACTCTTCAGACAAAATTATCTGGCACAAATAAATTTTGTTCTAAACTTTGAAATATATTTACAGTGTATGAAAACAGAAACACTAGCGTTCAGCGACTGGATGAGTTCTCTAATAATATTGCATACAAAGTACAGACTTCTGTAGCTCTCGGCCTTGTTGCAGTCTGGTAATATAATTTGTGTCAAGTTGAAGATGACTTTCGGCATGTTGCAGAGACTGTAAACTATGGCAATAAGAAACATTTGTTGGACGACTTGAAGTTCTTTGCCAACCGCATTGACGGACACAAGATCATTACTTTTAGTGTTTACATTTTTAAGGGACTCTCGGATTATTGAAATACGTCTTTTATCATTATTGGCAGTATTTCTTAAAAGTATTTTACGAAACTTGGAGGCTTTCTGAAGGTATCTAGCAATAATAATGACGCAAATTATGACCATTATCTGAGAGGCCAATGGTAAGAACATATCCCTTAAACCAAAGATAATAATCTCTAATGTTCTTCCTTTTTTGGAAAAACACAAAGATTGTCTTATTGTATTATTATTTTTTTGGTCGAATTGTGGGAGAATATCCACAGAAGTCAACAACAAAATAGAGGATGTGATGGACAGGACGACAAACGTTGAGATGATGATGGTAATGGTTTGCAATGAAAGCAAGTTTCTATATTTTAAAGGGTTTGCCACGGCCAGACATCGAACCACTGTGATGAATGTCGTCACGAGCATTGAGATGGAGTAGAACCCACTTCCGACATGAGTGAAGACCGTGAAGACTGCTGACGGATCAACGGGGAAGAAAACCTCGTATTGTGAGAGTTCCTCAATACCTTGGAACAACGAGCTCATGGAGATGACAAAGGCAGAGATGAGATACAAGAGGTCAGAGGTCGCCAGTGATATCAAGGACATAATCACGCCGTCTGAGATTCCAACACGAAGAAATGTTTTAAAGTTTATGAAGTTTCCGACAACACCAAGACAAGTGACAGGTGCCAACATTATACAAATGACAGTGATAGCCCAGGTCTGATACTCGCTTGTTAAGAAACACAAGTCATTCATTTTAAGAGAGTCGTTACCCTCTTCGTGTTTCCAAGAGGTCAATCTCAAACTTTGGTAATGGGAAATCCTAAAATTTATGATGTGTAAATTTTGTATAATTTAAGACAGTTTCTTTTTTTTAAGTTTCATATTTGTTTAAATTATGCCAAATTGCCCAAGCTCTGCTTTCGATCTAGATCTACATTTTAAAATTAATTACCACCGTACATTATCGAAAAAATGCAACAAATATTATAATATTCAATAAAGCATTGCCTTAAAATAATCATCCATATTTTTTTATTTGGAATTTACGATATTCCAACGTTTTCTTCATCTTGTTTAAAAAAAAAAAAAGATTGCAGGTTACACTTTGCCTTTAGAAAATTGGTGTCATTACAATCATATTATATCAAGTCTTTTTCAAATACACCCTGACAGATTCATTTGTTTTGATTGCATTTTATTCCCATGTTGTGGAGTTAACCTCAGAACATTGTTTACTTCAAGCAATCACTTCAAACCTGCTAACAGTATCTACCACCATCCACCCATTGTTTAACTGACGTGTTTTGATAGTAATCAACCAGCATCGTTTTTGCGAGTAAATAATGAGCTTCACACGCATATCATTATGCAATTTCTGGTCCTTAACAACCCTCCCTTTTAACCCGCGCTTATTTAAACAGTATTTAATTGTGACTTATTTCTACATACCATATACAGTTGGACTTCTATAAGTCGAACTCAATGGGACTAGGGGAAAAAATCGACTAACGGAGTTTTTTTTCGATTTATGGAAAATGGCGTAGTGGGTGCAGAATTTGGCCGAGACCTAACAATTAATTCGATTCAGGGAGGTTTTCTACTCAGGGAAGTTCGACTTAGAGAGATTAAACTGTATATATATATATATCATTTCTGATACAAGAAATGCATCAAGTGCATTAGGCCCATGGGCTTGCATCATAGACAGTTCTAAACCTTTAAGGGGACATTCAATATTCGTATGAGAATGACCTCTACTTGTGTTGAATTACGACGCTGTGAGAGGGAATTTTCGTTTGAAGTGCATAGCCTGCATGTGGAGAAAAATAAGTTTGTTTCTCTTTCGCACAGCTACTGTAAACGGCTTATATTTTAACATTTGTTAATGTTAATGTATTAACAATGTTGTGACGAGAGGTTGAGCAGCTTATTTTACTATTTGTAACAAACATCTGTAATGGAAATCCCAGCTATTTCAGGAGAAAATTAGACGTGAAACAGCGGGCAATATATTTCGGGGAAATTTCAGCGCTGTGTAAGTAGACCAATGCCCTGAGGAATTTCTTTGAAAAATTACTTTCAGAATTATTTATTTTGTCGAAACACAGCGTCTATGACACGACAAGAGCCAAGAAATTTAAATCAACTCTGATTCATCCTAACGATTTGATATGTTATCTACCAAACCAAAACAATTCATAGTAATAGTAATGTTATCAATAACGGTAACTCACGGTGGGTGGGGGGAGGACGTTTCCTTAAAGTCATGAAATATTTAACTATCTGCTGCATCCATGTAACAAATTATGACATGAAACCCTTCTACACGAGAAGTTGTTACCGTTAGAGAAGAAAGCTGACGTGCTCAACCTAGGTAAGAACAAACGGTGTGCCACATACATAGAGTACTCAA
>MUZC01004679.1:271737-283074 GCA_002072015.1 Radix auricularia | reverse complement strand
CTAGGTAAGAACAAACGGTGTGCCACATACATAGAGTACTCAATCTAGGTAAGAACAAAGGGTGTGCCACACATAGTACTCAAACTAGGTAAGAACAAAGGGTGTGCCACACATAATACTCAATTTAGGTAAGAACAAAGGGTTTGGTACATACATAGAGTACTCAACCTAGGTAAGAAGAAAGGGTGTATCACACATAGCGTGAAAACGAAAGAGTATTGCAATCTTCTAGAGAGTTGTATATGCCCAGTTCAATTAGCTCTTAGTTATGCAACTTTCACACCGCTCAACATTTGATCAGCTGACAGACAAGGACTCAAGTATGACATTTCTTTTTCATTTCCTACATTTCCATTATTTCCTGGTGTTTGTAATTATATTCTTTAGAGACTAAATTAAGATTGTAATTATAATTTTAAATAGTAATTTTTTTACACGTTTATTTTTCAAATGTTAAAAGAAATATTTTCATTTTGCTCATTATGGTTTCAGAGTTTTAGTCCTATTCGAGACCTGGTAGAGCAAAGCTTTTTGGCGTCTTCTCTGTTACTGGTACAATAATAGGTCTGTTCTCGTCTTAAAATCAAAATTTGGCCTGCAAAAAAAAAATAATAATAAAAAGACACATTTGGGGAAAACATGAATATTGAATTACATCGCTATTTATTTTAACTTTTACTATCTTTTTCACTGATCCAAATCTACCTACATGTATAAATATAGTGTGTTTTCGTTTGTATGTCAATATGCATGTGTTTGTCCATTGTTCGCTACATACTCATGGGAAAATCTAAAAGCAAACAACGAGAAATAAAACTAAATTGAGCTCAGAATAAATAATAACAAGTTCGACTGCAAACTAAAATATAGTGCAGCAGGAAGGGATTTTTTTTTTAAAAGATGTTAATTTATGTTTGAAGAAAACGATAGGTTTGCCGCACAGCCTGCAACAATGTGGGATCGCTTAACGTGGAGGCTAAGATGGGCATGAATATATCAACTGAGTTGAGTAAATAAGACATAACTTGTTCTTGTCAAGATAGAAAGATAAATCTAATTTCACTGCATTAAAAAAAAAATTTAATCGAGCATAAGAACGTGACACGTATCAAGCGTTTAAAAGCGAAACTAAAACAGAGACATCTGACACTACTGTTGACATGTTCTTTAGACGTGAAAGATTTCTCACAACTTAAGTATTTCGCACAGCTTATCTGATTCCATTCACAAGACAATCAAGTAAAAACTAAGCACTGCAGTTATTAACAAGAACTTTAACTTCAGCAATCCACATATGGTGCAATTTACATACTTGTGAATCGTATATATGTGAGCATTGTGAATTATTTAATCATATGGAAAATGAGGAAAAAACTAATATTTAACTGTTATTTTAACTTACAAAAGCTAATTTGAGAGCTTACTTACCGATACATTTCAATTGGTGATATTGTACTGATCACAGTAGCTGTATCTTGAAAGCAGATTCATAAATAAGAAGATTAAAATCTTTTTGTGAGAGAATCTTTGCGTCATACAATTTTAAGCCCCCCTTTCACACCACTAAAAAAATAAAAATAAAAATAAAAACGCAGAGAGTTCATTTGTGTGTTGTAATACTGACAGTATAACAGCTTAAAATAGGACTATTTTTAGCACGTGATAACTGTCACATAGGTTTCCCTCACTCGTGTTTTCCGTTTATACCTTTTGCGCCTTATGGATATCCCGTGAAACAACTTCTTTGATCATCTAGTCAAATTTCTTCTAGTGAGTGCGAGAGAGGTTAGCCACACAATCTAAATTTATCACTACAACAAGAGCTACAGTGAGGATAGCCACACAATCTGATCATTCACTACAACAAGAGCTACAGTGAGGATAGCCACACAATCTGATCATTCACTACAACAAGAGCTACAGTGAGGATAGCCACACAATCTGATCATTAACTACAACAAGGGTTTCAGAGATTTTAAAAAAATTAATTTAAAAATAAATTTATTTAATCCATTTTGATTGGTGACATATTCGAAACTTTACTGATTTCGGCGCTGATTACAATGCTATCTCTTTGTTACAACTCGAACGTATAAAAAATGTGTGGAGCACAACTCAGTATGAAACTGATTTTTATTTTATTTTATTAGACGTAATTATTTAAAATCGTTAGACAACACATGTTTGAACTAGAGTATATTAAATGAGAAAACCAATGCTTCCAGTAAAATCACCTCATAAACTATAAAAATATATTTTCTTCCGTTAAACATAAAAAATATACACAACGTCGTTGGTCGCATCAAATAATAGAATTTTTTTGTGTGAAAAATTTTGGATTCTTGTGGTATTTATTGGTTAATTATCATGATTCACTTAATCTTAAAACGCTGTAAAAAGTTAATTAGGCCTTACATTAGGATACTTCATGCTCACAGTTGGTCGACTAACTGCAACTTTAATACATCCATTTAAATCAGGGTCTCCAAGCTTTTCTATCGAAGGAACGCATTAAGCCTCAAAAAGAAGTTTGGAGGCCGACTACTAAGTTTTGTGATAAACTACATGTAAAAATAGTAATTTTTTTTTTTTTTTTTTTTTTTTTTTAGATTAAAAGGTCTCCAGTGGCCGGATGAGAGGACCTAGCAAGCCACATGCAAGCCGTAGTTTGATAGTTTGAAGACCTTTTATTTAAATAATAAGCTGGGTCCTGAAAGCCCTAGTTTCAACCACAGGAAATAATTTCTTGAATTTATACATTTATTAAAACTCTTTCAAAGAGTAAAGAACGATACGAGTTTTATTTCGAATTGCTACCCTTGCTACATGAACTGTTCTTTAACCCATAGTTGGGTGCTGGGGCATCATTTTAATTTGCACACTATCTCATGCCATGTGTGACGGTCCTGTGCTGTCTTCTGGAAGTCGCTTAATGACAGGCCGGTCGACTCTTTAATATCATCCTCAATCTCTTCCTTTGTCTGCCTCTTTTTTCTTCTTTCCTGGACTGTAACTTGCATTATGGTCTTTGAGAGATCTCAAGATCTTTCACGTGTCCGTATTATCGTAATTTCCTCTTTTTAATTGAGGTGAGAAGATCCTCGTAAGCGCCAATGACAGCACTTATTTTACCGCGGACCGCTTCGTTCGTGATGTGCTCTGTGTAGGAGATGTTTAGCACCTTTCAAAAACATCTCATCTCTTGCGCATTAATTCTTCTTTGGAGGTCTGCAGTGAGCGTTCAAAACTCACAACCATACAAAAAGACCGACATTGCCAAAGAGCGCATTAGTCGAAGCTTTGATCTCAGGGAGAACTCCTTGCTTTGCCAGATGTGTTTTAGTTTGCTGCAGTTGTTTGGGGTGTTCTGGCAAGAATTTCTGACTTTGAGCCTTCATCGGATATTATTGATCCTACATATTTAAAGGTAGGGACATCTTCGTGCTTTTTTTATCTGAATTTCATTTGTGAATTTACTGATTGCAGAAGAACGGGGAGGCTTCAGAGCAGGAAGGAGCACAACGGAGCAAATCATTAACCTGCGAATTTTCAGTGAAAACATCTTCAACACCAGATCGACCACTATTATGTCTTCATAGATTTTAAAAAAGCTTTCAGACATAGTTGGGCATGTGGCACTGTGGGATACTATGAACAAATTCAATTTATTGCTAACCTCATTGCAGTGATCAAGAACCTGTATAACAGAGCAACCAGCGCAGTACTCTACAACAGCAAGCTGGGAGATTGGTTCAAGACCAATGTAGGTTCAAGACCACTGTTGATGTCAGACAAGGGTGTTAACTCTCCCCCATCCTCTTCCACCTCTTCCTTGAAAAAATTTGACAGATGTGCTAGAAATCCATGTCGGAACAGTCAGCATCGGAGGGAGAACTATAGTTAATTAACCTACGCTTCGCCGATGACAAATATATGGCCAAGCGAGGACAAACTAATGTAATTACTTGCAAAGCTAGAGAAGGCAACAAAAGGCCTATGACATGGAAATCAATGCAGAAAATTCCAAGGTCATGGCAAACAGTAAATTCATCCTTGCTGCACCGGGTCTAAAAAGTATGTAAGTTTTCAAAATTCAAAAGTTACCTTACAGAAATGAATCTGTTTGCTTACGTAACTTTCTAGCCCTTATTCGAATTTGCCCAAAATCATAGTTTTTTATATATATGTTCTTATTTTATATATAATTTATGTATTTTGTATTTGTAGACATCTGTAAATTGCACGTTTAACGAACAGCTCGTTTAGAGTACAAATTAAATGAACTCCAGTAATCTTTCATCCAGTCGCAACATTGTCAGACACTTAGTAATCTCTAGTTAAATTGAAACCAATGTATTGTACTGTCAATAACGTAGGCATGTAAAATTCTAATGCACTTGACTTCAGATTTCAAAATTTCTTATGTATCAACCCATTAGAATAAAATGGAAGTGATGTTGCAGAGTTTTTAGAATAGTTTACATTACCCTGCAAATATCACACGATGAAAGTTAAGGTTATAACGTGCACATGACTTAATAATAAAATAAACGTTCATTCCATTCTCCCTGGCTCACTTAATAGTTTCGGTTTGAGAGACGTGACCATCCTTGTCTTTGTCCATCTTATTGTACAGTATCCTGAAGTCGGCATCGTTTATTACACTGTTTCTATCAACGTCAAGCCCCCGAAAGTCACTTAGAGCAAGGTTGTCACTAACGTTGGCATTCTTATTGTAAGTGAGGAACCAATCTAGACGAATCTCAGTGTCAGTTTGATGCTCTTTGAAAGACTGTACACAGAATAATAATAATAATAATAATAATAATAATNNNNAAAAAAAATAAAAAATTATTATTATTATAAATTTTAAAACATACAATAATACAATAAAATAAAATAAGCTCAACATTTAAATAGGCAAAGTCAAAGTTTTCTTATACAAGACGACGTGACACACCCACAAAAAATTAAACAGTAATAGAATCAACATTAACTCAACTTTCTATATTACTTTTTACTGAGTAATTTGCTTTACCGTTTCTAAAAAAATTTTAAAAAACGACAAAAAGAAGAAAAGCACAATATTCACGAGAGAAGGAAGATGAAAGTAACCAAAGCTGCACCCTTCCTTTAAAACAGTGTAGACTTAAATTAACACAAATGCGCCGATAATAATAGTAAGGGCAAACTTAGCTCTTCTGAAACTAATAAAATTTAAACGACCACATTATCCCGAACCACCATATTTACAACAATGTTTTTATTATATTTCGCTGGTACATAGGATTCCTTTTTCTCCTAGAAAAGTGTAAGACTCTACCTTAAATTCCGAAGTTTAAACACTTGAATAAAAATTAAAATTTACAGCGCAACAAGCTATAGATCTACTTGACAAGAACAAACAAAAAAAGGCATTTATTCTTCGTACTTTAACCATCACATAATGAATCGTACATTAAATGAATCGGTGAACTCGTCGAAATCAAAGATATTGTTGTTATTAATATCAATAGTCTGAAACCATAAAACTCGGTCTTGAGCAGTGACGTCGCATGACTGCACCGACATCAAGGTTATAGCTAGTACCAAAACGACACAGAGGACTTTCATGTTGTATTCTGAAATTAAGAATAAGTATTTAAAATCTCACTTGTGTTAACTTTACCGTCTTATCTCTCTGTCTGTCGTGGGTTCGCGGCCGGGCAGAAAGACACAAGTCAAATTGACCTAAGCCCCTTCCTTAATGCCATTGAGTTGTAATATTTTTGCACATAGACTTGTGTCACCTAACAGTGCATTAACCGAAACAAAACGCATGCATTTTTAATTTATCACTATGTAGTTCTATGTAGCGTCTGCAGTTGTTGACATCCACGTGTCACTGGCGTTCATTCCAGCCATCGATGACCAAGCCCCAAGGGGAGCTCAGCCACGTTCAGTCTGTTCATGTTTGAACACAATCAAAGTTCTGACTCATATATAAGGGATTTATAGTCAAAAACGTTATTTTAACGGGTTGTTTACTGAATCCTTTATATTAACGTCAGCGTCTGGTATGTCTGTTTGTCGCGGTCTCATGGTCGGCCCGAGAAAAAGAAATAAAAAATACCTACTTCCCGTGATGCAATCGGGCTGAAATTGTGCACTTAGACTTGTATCGCCTAACAACGATTAAGGACAAATTCTATTGTGTCTCACTCAGCAATTAATTTCAAAACCTCGTGTACGAACCAGTATTTGGCTTTTTAAAGTCTCTGCTGCTGTACGGTGCATTCTCAGCATTGTTATATATACTAAAAAAAGATGATGCCCTCACTAACTCATAACTAATTCTCCTAATTCCCATGTAGGTAGAAACGTGTAAGTTTTGTAAGTGGCTGAGTACGACTTGAAAAGAAAATGCTGATAATCCATGGAAGTTTCTAGGGAGTGTTTCATTTCTCCGTCTTAAGCGTTATTTCTTATTTAACGTTTTTCGCTTTAAACGCAATTTACTGTCTTTCGTCGATTCTTCTAACTATAAATATTTTTGCCGTCTTGCTTTAAAAAAAAGGATCGTAACAACAAAACTCTACATTTTGGTGTCCGCTTTTGGGATCTTGTCACCAGTTGCGATCTGCTTTCACCGCATCCCCGTATCTAATCTTATCTTATCTGGTACAGACGCTTCTTCTATACAGAAAATTAATGGATACCACGCTTATCTATAGTTTGTGTATAGCTCTGCATTCTTATTAGAGTTTTAAATGATGATAGAGTGTTGGCTTTTAGGGTTTCTTCAGGCAACCCAATCCAAACCCGAATTCCGTCCCCTAGTGACGCCTCTGCTTTGTATTGACACTGAAAATTAATGTTGTGTTTAATTATGTTCATGAAATTAGGGATTGAAAATGATTAATAATAATTACACCAAAAATAGCTTTGAAAAGCGTAAAAATATTAAATAATTAATTATAAATTAATGATTCTCGCCGATAAAAAAAAGTATATGACGTCATTGTTTTAGCACCGAACTTCAATCACCGAAACAACGCACACACCTGTGACGTCGGCCTCTGTTTTAAAGTAGACAACATTTGATATTTATAAATCCTAATTATAAAATGCTTTGTGTACATTAAATTAGAAGCATACAATCGATTGGGTGATAAAAGTTGCAGTGTTCAAGTTGGTATTAATCATTTGTTATTATTTTTTGTTTTATTTTTATCGTTGCTTTTGGGAACGAACAGTGATCGATTTGTGAGAAAATTTTTGAGAAGTTTCATCAATGATAGATATACTTATGATGCATTAAAAACATATTGTGATGGAGGTTGGTGAAGACCATGTCACCAGAAAACGACGTAATGCTAGGAAACGTAAAGCTAGATGGCGTGCTAAGCAATCGCTTTAATCAGTTGAAGCACCTCGGCAAAAAAATAATGAGTCTCAAAAGAAACGCATGAGAAGCCCGTACCCTGCTACTTTACAAGCCCAACGACTGGCCACAGCTGCATATCAACATCAACGCGATTCACACATGTCTTGACCTCAGCTTCAAGCCCAGCGAGTGGCCAAAGCTGCATATCAACATCAACGCGATTCACACATGTCTTCTGCTCAGCTTCAAGCCAGCGAGTGGCCAAAGCTGCATATCAACATCAACGCGATTCACACATGTCTTCTGCTCAGCTTCAAGCCCAGCGAGTGGCCAAAGCAGCATATCAACATACACGCTATTCACACATGTCTTCTGCTCAGCAACAGCATCGGGAGCGTCTGAATGATGCTCTTCGTCATGAAGCAATCAACTTCAACGCAAGCAACACTGTTCAACATGATGGTGAACAGTTTGGTAGGCAATCTCTAAATTGTAAGAATGGTGGGCCAAAGTAGTTTGAAGATGAGCGCCCATCAGAAGGCCTATTTATTTCGTGATGTCGCAAAGGAAAAATTATTCTAACTTACTGGCAAGACATCAATGGAGACATTGAGTCTCCCGAATTCCTTGTACAAATTTTTTTCAGAACCTGAACATCCCAGTTTGTCACATTCATCGGTTATCTCGAAGCTTTTTGGCCGTCGACGTAACTGGGTTCAACTATATTTACAAAACCTCCAAATGCAATGAACGTGTTTACTTACATAATCTCCACATGTAATGAACGTGTTTACTTACATAATCTCCACATGTAATGAACGTGTTTACTTACATAATCTCCACATGTAATGAACGTGTTTACTTACATAATCTCCAAATGTAATGAACGTGTTTACTTACATAATCTCCACCTGTAATAAACTTGTTTACTTACATAACCTCCACATGTAATGAACTTGTTTACTTACATCATCTCCACATGTAATGAACGTGTTTACTTACATAATCTCCACATGTAATGAATGTGTTTACTTACAGGTCAGCTAGAAATCAGACGACGTTTTTCAATACAACAAAACTTCTCAGGTCACAAGTCTCGTCACCACGATACGTAACGTAATGATGGGAGTGACGCCAGCGTGTGTCTATATAGCTGCTAGTGGAGGGGAGACACGTCACACAAAACGATTGGCTCTAATATACAGTGGCGGATCTGGAAGGTGGACGAGAAATGTGTGTAAATAATTCCATCAGACAAAACGATTGGCTCTAACATTCTAAAATTTTTGGAAATAATGCCAAAATGGTCAGATGCACACCACAACAATCGCAACTTTATTGAGATAGACACTGTCTTCACGCCATTTCATATTGATAGACAATAAACCAATCACAAAATATAAGCTTGTGAATTAAGCACATCACATGTTATATAAATGAAAATGTCACGCATCGTAACATATATGGACGGAAAATTTACCCATCCCAAATTATAAGGATGGTACGTCTATCCTAACTAACAGGGATAGACCTTACACAATCCTAAATTATAATGAGGATAGTAAGTTTATCCTTACTAACAGGGATAGTTATTACACCCATCAAAATTAAAGTGATGGACGTAAAAATGATTCAATTTTATATCTCTATTGGCGTAAAAGTGAGACATTGATTATATATTTTAGATTTTCTATTTAAATTTAGAGGCTTGTGAATAGATTATTTTTACCTTTTAAGTCCTTACGTCATAGACTTGCTCATGTATAATGCAAAGAATGGAGAGTTAGAACGGACACAATATGATGCTCGAAGAACGAAAACGTCATTGTTGGAAACGCAGAGTTCGTCTCAAGAAATGCGCCTTTACTGCAGTTGTTGTTACCTGTTTCCCAACCCTGCACCATCCTCGCTTTCTAACAATAAACTGTGATTGGTCGACCCTAGGTAGGGCCAGTCGTTATGCTTAAATGTTCCCGTTCTGCGCTTCTCCTACTTTCTGGTGAAATCTTTTACAGATTAATTTTACCGATGTCAAATAAATTCATTTAAAAATTACATTGTCTGCAACAGTTAATGATAATTTTACGTTGTGTACTATTAAAGCAGTTTCTAAAAGTTAGTCTATACGCTTGAACAGACATTTGGAACAGTGTTCACTTGAACACTTGAAATTCTTTTTTAGTTGAAATTGTCCACGGCTAAAACTACTTGGCATACTAAATGCTTTGAAACATTTTCCAGTATAGGGTAGAATCTTTGTAAGTTCACATAGAAAGTCTACATACAGTCGCAGAAAGCTGGCTGCTAAAATTAATTTGAAGCCTCTGAATTTAGTTACAGTCGCTGATATATATAATCGCTACGTAATTAAAATAACATACAAAAGTTAAATGATGTGCAGCATAAATATACTTAGCCAGAAATAACAAGGTGGATTGTAATTTTGTTTTGTCGTCTTCTATTTGACGAGATTTTATTATATTTTATATTCTTATTACTTTTCTACATTTGTCTGAAACATTGAGACGAATTCGCAAACGCCTTCACATTATTACGGTAGAGATACGTTTTAAGGTAAGAAAAGAAATTTCACACTCAACAACTGATAACGACTTGACTTTTATAATATTAGGTCTTATGTTCGATTCCTAAGGCATTGCAAATGAATTAGCGTAACAATATACATAGTCAGTGAGAAACTTTATCGATACCAAAAGACAATAAGCATTACCGATACCGAACAATCACGCAATTAAAATTGTCTACAATAAACAAACGCTTAGTGGTTAGTCAGTGAGTCTGGTCACAGCCATTGTCAAATAAATGTTCCTTTGTTTACGTACATTAAACAGCGATACAAATTTATCGACACCAAGTGCAAACAAATTATTTTCTCTTGAAGAACAAAGGCCGTTAGCAATAAACCCAAGTCGTAAAGAAGAGTTTAAGAGTGATACGTTGTCACACATTGACGTTAGAGTGATACGTAGTCACAAATTGACGTTAGAGTGATACTTTGTCACACATTGACGTTAGAGTGATACGCTGTCACACATTGACGTTAGAGTGATACGTTGTCACACATTGACGTTAGAGTGATACGTTGTCACACATTGACGTTAGAGTGATACGTAGTTACAAATTGACGTTAGAGTGATACGTTGTCACACATTGACGTTAGAGTGATACGTTGTCACACATTGACGTTAGAGTGATACACTGTCACACATTGACGTTAGAGTGATACGTTGTCACACATTGACGTTAGAGTGATACGTTGTCACACATTGATGTTAGAGTGATACGCTGTCACACATTGACGTTAGAGTGATACGCCCTCACACATTGACGTTAGAGTGATACGCTGTCACACATTGACGTTAGAGTGATACGTAGTTACAAATTGACGTTAGAGTGATACGTTGTCACACATTGACGTTAGAGTGATACGTTGTCACATACTGACGTTAGAGTGATACGCTGTCATATTTTAATTTTATTTACACATTTGAGACGCCATTGACGTTAGAGTGATACGTTGTCACACATTGACGTTAGAATTATACGTTGTCACACATTGACGTTAGAGTGATACGTTGTCACACATTGACGTTAGAGTGATACGTTGTCACACATTGACGTTAGAATTATACGTTGTCACACATTGACGTTAGAGTGATACGTTGTCAGACATTGACGTTAGAGTGATACGTTGTCACATATTGACGTTAGAGTGATACGCTGTCACACATTGACGTTAGAGTGATACTTTGTCACACATTGACGTTAGAATGATACTTAGTCACACATTGACGTTAGAGTGATACGTTGTCACACATTGACGTTAGAATGATACGATGTCACACATTGACGTTAGAGTGATACGTTGTCACACATTGACGTTAGAGTGATACGTTGTCACTCTAACGTAAATGTGTGACAACGTATCACTCTAACGTCAATGTGTGACA
>MUZC01004679.1:235654-266372 GCA_002072015.1 Radix auricularia | reverse complement strand
ATTGACGTTAGAGTGATATGTTGTCACACATTGACGTTAGAGTGATACGTTGTCACACATTGACGTTAGAGTGATACTTAGTCACACATTGACGTTAGAGTGATACGTTATTACACATTGACGTTAGAGTGATACGTTGTCACACATTAACGTTAGAGTGATACGCTGTCACACATTGACGTTAGAGTGATACGTTGTCACACATTAACGTTAGAGTGATACGTTGTTACACATTGACGTTAGAGTGATACGTTGTCACACATTGACGTTAGAGTGATACGTTGTCACACATTGACGTTAGAGTGATACGTTGTCACACATTAACGTTAGAGTGATACGCTGTCACACATTGACGTTAGAGTGATACGTTGTCACACATTGACGTTAGAGTGATACGTTGTCACACATTGACGTTAGAGTGATAAGATGTCACACATTGACGTTAGAGTGATACGTTGTCACACATTGACGTTAGAGTGATACGTTGTTACACATTGACGTTAGAGTGATACGTTGTCACACATTGACGTTAGAGTGATACGTTGTCACACATTGACGTTAGAGTGATACGTTGTCACACATTAACGTTAGAGTGATACGCTGTCACAGATTGACGTTAGAGTGATACGTTGTCACACATTAACGTTAGAGTGATACGTTGTTACACATTGACGTTAGAGTGATACGTTGTCACACATTGACGTTAGAGTGATACGTTGTCACACATTGACATTAGAGTGATACGTTGTCACACATTGACGTTAGAGTGATACGTTGTTACACATTGACGTTAGAGTGATACGTTGTCACACATTGCCGTTAGAGTGATACGTTGTCACACATTGACGTTAGAGTGATACGTTGTCACACATTGACGTTAGAGTGATACGTTGTCACACATTGACGTTAGAGTGATACGGTGTCACACATTGACGTTAGAGTGATACTTAGTCACACATTGACGTTAGAGTGATACGTTGTTACACATTGACGTTAGAGTGATACGTTGTCACACATTGACGTTAGAGTGATACGTTGTTACACATTGACGTTAGAGTGATACGTTGTCACAGATTGTCGTTAGAGTGATACGTTGTCACACATTGACGTTAGAGTGATACGTTGTCACACATTGTCGTTAGAGTGATACGTTGTCACACATTGTCGTTAGAATGATACGTTGTCACACATTGTCGTTAGAGTGATACGTTGTTACAAGTTATGACTGGCTGGCAAACAATTACATCTTCAGATGAATTTACAATAGACTGTCACACATTTAGCCGTGGCCTGTGAACACTTTCAACCATTATAGCCATTGCTTGAGAACATTGTTAACCATCATAACCATGGCTTGTGAACGCTGTAAACCATCATACCATGGCTTGTGAACGCTGTTAACCATCATAACCATGGCTTGTGAACGCTGTTAACCATCATACCATGGCTTGTGAACGCTGTGAACCATCATAACCATGGCTTGTGAACGCTGTTAACCATCATAACCATGGCTTGTGAACACTTTGAACCATCATAGCCGAGTCCTGTGAACGCTGTTAACCATCATAACCATGGCTTGTGAACACTTTGAACCATCATAACAATGGCTTGTGAACACTTTGAACCAACATAACAATGGCTTGTGAACGCTGTTAACCATCATAACCATGGCTTGTGAACGCTGTTAACCATCATAACCATGACTTTTGAACGCTATTAACCATCATAACCATGGCTTGTGAACGCTGTTAACCATCATAACCATGGCTTGTGAACGCTGTTAACCATCATAACCATGGCTTGTGAACACTGTTAACCATCATAACCATGGCTTGTGAACGCTGTTAACCATCATGACCATGGCTTGTGAACGCTGTTAACCATCATAACCATGGCTTGTGAACGCTGTTAACCATCATAACCATGGCTTGTGAAAGCTGTTAACCATCATAACCATGGCTTGTGAACGCTGTTAACCATCATAACCATGGCTTGTGAACGCTATTAACCATAATAACCATGGCTTGTGAACGCTAATAACCATCATACCCATGGCTTGTGAACGCTGTTACCCATCATAGCCGAGTCCTGTGAACGCTGCGTCACTTGCAAACAGAATGGCTTTGCCTGTGGACGTAATAACCTTCTGTATAGAAGCAGCATCTCTATAAATAATACTAATTTGGGGGCTGGGGGTGTAAGTTTTTGAACGTATTATTTATATTTTAATTTTATTTACACATTTGAGACGCTCTTTCTATAAAGAAGTTGTTGCGTTCCGCTTTCTTTATTGTGCGTTAAATTTATATGTAGAAGTTTAAACGTCCATTATTGATTATAAATTTGTATTTATCAACTATTTATGATTTGAACATAGGTTTAAGACTTTAAGCCTAAGATAATGTTGCCCGTATCTTCTGTTTTATTTAGTTTATTTGAGATGTCCTAGGTACCTGACGCTCAAAATGCTGCTGAGAGATGTGTGCTAAGGTAGTCTGCTTTGGTTTCATCAGGATTAAAGGTTTATTGTTTTGGCCTTTTAGTAAAGCAATACATGTGGTTTCCATTTCTTCTTCTCAATAAAGGCTAATAAAGTGATTATTGTTTACTTGACATTTTGCTCTGGATACAAATTAATTATGGAGATGTCGATTGAATTTATAACTTAAGTGTTAATTTTTTTTAATTATTTTTTAAAATTGTTATTTATTTATTTTTTTATTCTAACATTGGTAGATTTAAATGTTTTTAAAAAAATGTTTTGTTTACAAAGTTTTTTTTAAATATTGAGCCAGAATAATTTAACAATGTTATGTGTTATAACATTCTCATCCATTACGGATTTAAGATTTATTTGTATGGTATTTAAAGTTTCTTCTACTTGCTCTATACGTTGTATTTGCTAAGACTTTGATATTAAGTTTTCCACATTCTGGTTGGTTGTTGTTATATTATCTTATCTTTTATATTACTGACGCTCCTTCTGTTAGAGGATTATTGCGTCGTACGTATAACTATGGTTTGTGTTTAGTCCTGTATTCTTATTAGAGTTTTAAATGATGATAAAGTGTTGGCTATCCTGGTTTCTTCAGGCAAACCATCCACGTCCGAATCCCGGACGGAAAGAAAGAAAACTTGTATGTATTTGTTCTTGCATATGGGATAAGAAAGGTGTTTTTATCCTTATGTCTATCTGAGGGTTGTTGTATTAAGTTATCTTTGTGTTGTGTTTCTAAATCGGATTTAATTGCTTTATGTATAATTACTAATTTACTCTTGGTTCTTCTATCCTCTAGTGTTTCAATGTTCAGTGATTTAACTAATGGTGTTAATCTTGTCAGTTTTTTTTTTCTTAGATATACAGACGCTCCTTCTATGCAGAAGATAATTGCGTCCACAGATCATGAGAGATGATCTGTTGGCAAGTGATGTAGCGGTCACAGGCCACGGCTATAGGGGTTCCACGCATTACCCCAGCCGCCTAACTATTGTCTAGTTAGGTACCCATTCGGAGCTGGGTGACTCGGGGACTCCTCAGGTCCCGAGAACAAATCCTCACTTTCGAGTGGATTTGAACTCGTGACCATCGGTATGACAGTCGAGAGCGCTACCTCTCGACCACCATGTCCCATTTTCTCCAGTAATGAATCTGGCAGATCTTGTTTGGATTTGTTCTAGTTTATCAATATTTTCTTTGGTGGTTGGGTCCATACACAAGATGCATATTCTAGTACAGGTCTCACCAGGGTGAGGTAGCGTTTTAGTTTTATGTTACATTTGTAAAAGTTTCTTTTTATAAAGCCTAAGGTTTTGTTTGATTTTTTCAATAACTTCACTGACATGGGGATTCTATGATAGTTTCTCATTTATTATGACTCCTATGTATTTTGCATCATTAATTTGGGTTAGTTCTTTTCCATGAATGAAATGTTTTGAATTTATATATTTCTTTTTCTTTGTTACTCTTAGCAGTAGACACTTTTCTGGATGGAAGGACATACTCCAGTTAGTTTCCCATTTTATTGATTCATCTAAATCTTTTAGTAAAATTTTACTATCTTGTTCTGACTTAATTGTTCTTTAGATTATATAATCATCGGCAAATAACCTAACCTTTGTACCTGTTGGCATGTTGTTGGGTAAATCATTTATATAAAATTAAAACGAGTAAGATACCTAGCACAGTTCCTTGTGGAACTCCTGGGTTAAGCATTGGTAGTGCAGATTTAGATCAATTAATTATTACAATTTTCTCCCTATCCAAAAGGAAGTCTTGGATCCAATGATGTAAGGGACCTCAGATTCCAAAGTAGTTCACGTTGTTAACTAAATAAACAAATTAGATAAATCTATACAAGTCGTTTAATTCTAAGTCAATTATGTAAAATATGAATGGCATTCATTAAATTATAATCTTTCTAAAACTATTACAATAGTTCTTAATTTTTCCATTAATTTTATTGTGACTTGGACGCTTATCGTAGCTATTAATTGCAATACAAAAATATGTTCTAAATAATAATAGAAAACATTAAGTTAAGACTAGCATTTGTGTCATATTTATGTAAATATGCATACAAGAAATGATATAAAATCAAGAACAAAATAACGGAAATATAAACAGCCAGTTCGAATATAGAAAAATATTCAATACAAAGCAAGAAGATATTGTAAGATTAAAAATCAAAATAAACAATGACAGTAGCAAAATAACTGGTATCACATAGATATCATACGTGATTGAAAGTAGAAAATAGTATTATTTTCCATTATTTGTGTGTTATGACGCTTTCTAGCAGAAACATAGTGTTCTTAATGTCTTGTTGTTTGAGTTTTAATTTTGCCATCTCGGATGATGCCATGGTTTAAATTATCCGTATCATCAGTATGTTGAGAGAAAAATCATCAAATTTAGCGGCGGCCCTAACCATAGGGACTCGTGTGTCGAAGTGGTAGCAAGTCGGAGCAATTATGTAACTGCCAGTTTTAAAATAGGTTGTGTATGCCCATGAACGATGAACAGAGATGTCAACTAAAGAAAATTATTTACGTAAAAATATGCACGTTTGTAAAAAAAAAAGATTTAAAGATATAACAAATAAAATTTTAATGACTGTATAAAATATACTTTTTTACATTAAAATCAAACTTTGACTCTCTTATCGGTTATATTTACAAATATTACAATTTTCTTTATATTTCCTTCATAAAATTGTGAGTGCTAAATTTCTTTGCAATCATTAACGTCTTAGGAATGTCTGGGAAATATTCTAAAATTAGTCCAAAAAACGTAACAGTAAATAGGAAAAACTGAGAAAAGCAATAACAAAATGAATGATAACTTGAAATTAACAAAAGGTAATATGGAACATAAAATAGTTAAGCTGTTTTAATAATAGATATTTATTCATGTCAAAGCAAAACAGGAATATTAAAACATAAATTTTAAATCAAAACTAAATTGTATTATTTGAGTATTAAGATCTTTCACTAACGAAAATTTAATATGTGTTCCTTTTCTTTCTTATCACATTATATTGTTTTTAAGAGTTCTTTATTGCAATATTTCATGGAAAAAACCCACTGATGCCTTAACTAATAAATTGCACTTTTGTTCATGTTTTACAGTTTATTAGTGATGACCCAGCAGGACTCCAGTTTACAACAAATACAAGATAAATGCCAAATGGACATAAAAAAATGGTTTCCTTTGCCAGCGCTACAAGGACGTCTTCAAGAAAGAGACTGTTCAAAGGTACGGAGAGTATATCGAAGCTGCGGAAACCACTCTCACAGCTAGGGAGAAAGGTGGAGGAAGAGAAGGTCACAGCGCCGTTGTCCATTGAGGACGGACATGGGCTTTAGTAATACAGACAAGAAAATTTGGACATGGGCTTTAGTAATACAGACAAGAAAATTTGGACATGGGCTTTAGTAATACAGACAAGAAAACTGCCACTTAAATAATCATAACGAAGACCAAACTTTTTTTAATGAGATTATGATTGAGAGAAAAATTATGTAAAGCGAATGCAATAGTCAGTATTGATCAAATAAACCCATGAAACATTGAGGCAATCAACACACTCTATGTGTGATGAACGAGCAAGTGCGAACGTCATTGACAAAATGTCAACAGGATCTAGAACAAACGTCCTGGTCATTTGGGTTGCTCAGAGTCGGAATATCAAACGATACAGGTGACCGCTTTATCATCAGAGGTGCAATTGCACCAACCACTTGGTTTACGAAAGAAGGCCGATGGCCCGACACAGACGGTAAAAGGTTGTACAACAAATGTGTGACTTAAGAGCACTGCTGACAAAATAGTATTATAGAAACGTCATCAAGAGGACTTATGATCAAATAAAGCAAGAACATCTAATAATGGAAGAGTGCAATAGAAACAGTAGACAACATTTTAAAAATATATTATCATCCCAATAATCTAATTTAAAATCCCAACAAGTCAGGGATTTGGTAAATTTTGCTCAAACAGCAATTAATCTGTTTAATATTTTAGCACTGGTGAAATGGAAGTTAAATTGTAAAATTTGTACCACTCTGTTAACAGTTCCTGTTATAAACAGAAATTCGGTCAAATTATTTTTATTTTGTAAAAAAAACTGTTGAGTTGTTTCTTTTGCACTTACAAAATATTTAGAAATTGATCCCCTTTCTATGTCTTCACTATTAATGTTTATCCTTTATAGTTTATTCTCAAACACAATCAAAGAGGACGAAAAATACACATCAAATTACAACGACCCTTTCTCGTTCATATTTTTTTAAACAATCAAGGAATCGTCAGTCTTAGATTTAATCATAACCCATTAACTGCTATGATCCCAATGATCATGTACTCTAAAGTGTCTAGCGACGACATCTTGTATCAAATTAGGAAAAAACGAATGGCATACGAGATTTTGAATAATCCAGACGCCAGATTTCACATCACAGGTGCAATTGCACCAAATACTCTATGTTCCGAGGAGGCCAAAAGTTCCACCCAGATGGTGGAAGACCTTTAAAAAGATTCAAGTTAAAGGCGTTGTTGACAGTAAAGAATAGTAGTGTGCAAATATCATTATGAGAACTTGTGGTAAAATTAAGTTATAGCAATAGATGTGAGCAAGGGAAAATGCTAAAAAAAAACGAATGCATTAGCAAGTGTTGATCAAATAACGTCATCACATATAGAGAAAAAAATGTCCTTGTGCTATGAACGAACAAGTCCAAACGCCATTGACAAAAGATTTTCAGCATTTAGAAAAACACATTGATCATTTGGATTACTCAGAAACTGAATATAAAACGATCCAGGTGACCGACTTAGCATCAAAAGTGAAATTACACCAACCACTTGGTGTACGAAAGAAGGCCAATTGGCCCACATAGACAGAAAAAGATTGATCCGCAAAAAATAGCATCTTAAATGCATTGGTGACACAATAGTAGTTTATAAACATCATCAAGAACATAGATAATACAATTAAACAAAAATATATAATAAAAGAAAAGCTAGACTTGATACATGATTGGTTTGGTCACATTTTCCACTTACAGCCCAAACAGCTTTATCATAATATTATGGCTTGTTTGGTCACATTTTCCACTTACAGCCCAAACAGCTTTATCATAATATTATGGCTTGTTTGGTCACATTTTCCACTTACAGCCCAAACAGCTTTATCATAATATTATAGCTCTGGTGAACTGTAAGATCAATTCGCAAATAAAAAGCCCGTAAAAAAACAAGTTTTTCACTATAAATCCTTTTTACACGAGACATAACTATGAGGATGTTCTTTATAATACGCAGGGCAAAACAATGCGAAAATACTAATTATTTCTCGTGGAACGTGTTTAATATGACGACTTTCATGTATATATTTTTTAAAAGTATTGTCAATGTAATGCGCACCTTTTTACGCGACATCAAAGTTTGTTGAACATATTACGCACCACAACACCCTTTCTCAAAAAAAATAACATGATATAAAGAGATAAATAGAATAATTTTAAAATTCAATAACTCAATTACTGTCAATTCTATCGATCTGAAATTTGATACATCATGTTTATCAATGGCATGAGTATGCCTGCAAAATTTCAACTCGTTAGCTTGCGAGAAAGTTGGTTCAAAATCGATCCAAAGTTTTTTCGGCACGGTCGCACGGTGGGTCTGTCGCCCGCCCGGCTCAGACACCACAAATTACTATCAAGTATAAAGGTTTTTAAAATGTCCCATTGTGTTCAACTCTGCTTCGTCTTTTCTTTAAAAGTACTTCAAATTCAAATTATTATTTATTTGTTAAAACAATTTTATTGGTTGATTTTGCTTTGATAAAATATATATCGATTTAACCCTTTGCTAGGGCGCAGTATTAAAGATGTTATTTAAGGTTATATTTAAAGTGCAATCAAATGTGACAAAAAAGACACAACCAGTTCCCCACTACTACATTTTCTTTCGGGTTTTTAAAAAGTATCACGATCGATATCAAGGAATCAGTCTTAGATTGAATATATTTAACTTTTTTACAATGATCCCCCTAAAGGGATCATGTCCTTTAAAGGGTCTAAAGCGACACCTGTTATCAAATTAAGAAACAAATATGACAGTGGTACAGCAGATTTTGTAGAACTTCGTTTATGACGTATTAATGAAGTATTAGAGAACGAAGATATTGATGACGACATCGGGTGTAATTTACAACAACAAATGTTTAAAGCTACTAAACAACAATGAACGGATTGATTATATGAAACATGTGAAGCGATGGAAAGTGATAGACAAAAGAAAGATGAAATTCCTCATACTCCAATTTATCAAATAATATAACAGACACCTTAGTGGGGTTATGAGATGGATTCAAATATTCAAAGTAAATGGGAAAAGATCCACATTGTTGGGTCTGAAGAAAAGCCTAATGTCGTTACATACTCGAACCATAGTGGTCCCAAGAGCTGCATGATGGCAACTGATACCAAGAAGACACATCCTTAGGGGATCCATTCTTTATTTCCTAGTCGGGTACTACTGTCCTAGACTTTAACATGTGGGTATAGTCGCAAGGCAGTGGAGGTTGGTCATCGGACATTCCCTCTTTTAGATTAGCTATCATCCGTGGTTAACGAGTCTCATCTTCTCGTATTTCCAGAGACCTGCTTTACTGTGTGCTGGCAACTGATCGTGGAAAATGAGGTCATATCTGCTTGCGCTATTAGGACTTCTACAAGAAATACCTGTTACTGGCACGCATTGACCACACAACGTCGGAGGCCAGTGTGGAGAAGCGCACCAACTGGAGGTTAAAGGTACGCGAAAGCACTCAAGCTGCGGAAGCCAGCCTCAAAGAAAGGAGTGAAAACATGGCAGCCAGGAGAAAGACGGAGGAAGAGGAAAAGGGGACAATGGAATAGTTCGTTGAGGGCAGAAACATGCCATAAAAATACATACAAAAACATTGCAATAGTAATTAATGATCAAATTACCGTATCACAAATGGAGACGAAGAACTTTCCTTGTGTGATGAACGAAGAGGCTCAAATATTATTGGCAAAATGTCATCAGGATCTATAAAAAATATACTGATCATCTTAGTTTCACCAGAACTGGAATATCAAACAATACATGCGACCGATTTAACACCAAATGTGACATTTCATTAGCTATTTGATGTATCTAGGAGGTCGATGGGCCCATACATACGGTGGAAGGCTCTTAAATAAAATGTAACTTAAATGGGTTGGTGACATAGTAGTGTACATACACCATCAACAGAAATTTATGATAAAATTAAGAAAGATTTTACAATAATAGACGAGAGCAAGAGAACAAAATTAAAGTTAAATATTTTAAAAATTGTATTACAAAAGAAATACAAAGTCAAATTATACTTCTAAATCAAAAACTTTTTTTTTTGGTTGATTTTACTTTAATAAAATATTTAAGACTTAAACAAGGAGGCTTATGCAATTCTTTGCAAGAGGTGTAAAAATGTACGTGGGTGAGACAGGTTGTCGTCTCGGAGATCGGTTTAGAGAATTTCCTTTATTATGCAATTAACTGGCTATGTATTCCGTGTCTAAACACTTTAACAGTGTGTACCATAACGGAATTTCAGTTATTGCAATTAACTGGCATTTTATATGTAAGTAATATCCATGATATGATCTACAGGGAAAATAGAGTTATAAAACGATATGGTTTGTTGGCTCCTTATAGAATTTGCCAAAGTAATAATGTAACCTAACTGTAGAATTTTTTACCGTTGTGGTTTTCACTGTAACTTTAGTTACATCCTCATTTCTCTTATATGCTGTGTCATTGTTTGTTGTTCTTTTTCCATTGTTTTATTTGACATACATATTTTATGATATACTATGTTTTAAGAATTTCAATATTAATTATTAAATAATTACTTGATGTATATTGTACTGATGAAGGTTTCAGACGAAACGTTTACTGCCGTATCAGTTTAAAAATATACCTCAAATTTGTGATTTACATTACACAATTTGTTTGTGTATTTTGTGTTTTATTTCATTTTCTATCGCTAAATTTAAAGGATTTTTTTAGGATCCCTTCAATCATAAAATCACAGTAGACTAAAATAGCTGTGGATCAACGATTTATTAATTACCAATTTTTTCATTAAGAATTTTTAAAAAAGTATAAAATCTGCAAGAAATTCTCAGTCTAAGATTTAATACTTAACAATGAACTGTTGTGATCCCCCATTTAGGGATCATGTAATTTAAATGGTCTGGTGGCGACACCTGTTATCGAAATATGAAACATGTGAGAAAACAGCTTTATATAAGTACTGTGTGTGCTATGTTTAGCTCGTGCACGGTTGTTAGCTGTCCAAGAGGGAGGGCTCATTCTTTAGGTCGGATCGGATATTTTATGGTTTTAGTGGAACGCATGTGTTTACGACAGTTGTTTCCGAATTTTCATCTACCGTATTCCAAGTGACCTGCTTTACGGTGAGGTGGTCATATAAAAGAGGTCACCCTTGTGTGCGCTACAACAACGTGTGCAGACAGAGACATGCTACTGGCAGCATCAACCATAAATCGTGGGAGGCTACAACTGAGGAGCGCACCCTCTGGGAGCTGAGGCTTCGGCAGCTACCCTGACAGCTAAGAGTGACGAGATAACAGACAGGCAAAAGACGGGTAGAGAGGAGCATCATCCCTTGGGAACGGACGATTGCCATACAAACACATTCAAGATAATTGCCACTCAAATAATCATCACGAAGACAAATTGTTGAAACTAGATTCTGAAAGAGAGAAAAATAGTGACTATCTTGTATCACTGATGAACATTGTAAAAACACAAAGAAACTCATGTAAACCGAATGCCATTGTTAGTATCAATAAAATAACCTCATCATAAAAATAGGAAAACAAGACATTCCTTGTATAATGAACGAGCAAGTCAAATCGTAATTGAACAAAGAGGAAGTGATTCTAGGATAACTCCGTGATCATTTCGGGTCCTCCTCTGAATCGAAATATCAAACAATGAATGAAAAGAACAAAACCTCATTTAGAAAATGTAATCAGGATCAAAAAAAAACTTCTGATCATTTGCGTTCTTCAGAATTTAAAATATCATACAATCCAGTCCAGCGACTTCACATCTGAGATGGAATTGCACCAACTACTAGATGTACACATTAAGCTAACAGTACCACCCAGATGGCGGAAGGCTGTTCAACAAAAATGTAACTCAAATGCATTGTTGACAAAATAGTAGTGTAGACATATTCATCGAGAGAACTTATGATAAAATTAAGCAAGAATTTATAAAAATGGAAGTGAGGAAGAGAAACATTTAAACAAAATGTGTAGAACGTATTATTTCCAAATGAATCGAATTAAAATCTGAACAAGTCAGATTTAATACACGAATGGTTTTTGTTAAGTTTTCCAGACACAGCAGAATTAGCTTTATCATATTTTACATTGATCAAATGGAGATAAAGTTATTAAAAAGATGTATCACGCTGTTCAACACTCCATAATACTCTTTTCAAGAAAAAATTATTTTTATAGGTTTTTAAAAAGCATTTAATTTGTTAATAATGCTTTAATAAAATTTTATAGAAAGCGTGGGAGGTCATTGCTGATAAGCGCATCCTCTGCTTGTAAAAGATACACGATGGCACTCAGGTTGAGGAAGCGACACTCACAACTAGGAGTGAAGAGAGAAGAGCCAGGAGAAGGGGGAAGTGAGAAAGAAGCAGCAGAAATGACATGGTCCCACAAGGACGGCCAAATGCCTTAGATATACATACAAGAAAGCTTCGATGTAAATCATCATCACGAAGTCCATTCTTAAAGCTAGATTCTGAACGAGAGTTCAGTGCCCCTGATTAATATCCTAAAACACAATGCAACTGTTGTAGAGCTAATACAATAGCAAGTATTGACAAAATAACCGCATCACAAATATACAAAAATAAAATTAAATGTGTAATGGAGGAACAAGTCTAAACGTCATTGACAAACGTTAACCAGTATCTAGAAAGACAACTTAATAATTTACGTTACTCAGAATCAGAATATAAAACGATCCAGGTGACCGACTGAACAACAAAGGTGCAACTACACCAACCACATGGTGTACGAAAGAGGGCCAATGGGCCCACATAACAAGAAAAAAAGCTTGTAGGAAAAATGCAACTTAAATGCATTGGTAACACAATAGTAGTTTATAAACATCATCAAGAGATATTTTTAAAATACTAGATGCCGCAGATTTGCTCATAGATAGTGCAAAGAAAGTGTGGGGGTGTGGGGTTGAACAGACACAAACTACATCACGATGAAATCAAAACAACGCGAATGAACCTCGGATGCGGGGATAACTGAGACTCATTGTTGATCTAGAAAAATGTTCAACGTGGTTAGCCACTTGCCACCCACAACCCTGCAGCACCCTAGCTTGGCAACCATAAACTAATTGGCATAACCTGACAAAGGACATTCGTCAAGCTTATTCTCACTCGTCTTGTGCTTGTTATGGTGATCGAAAAGATCGTGGGAAATGAACAGGCACAAACACAAACATTTTAAAACATTAAAAAAGTAATGTCTTAGCTGAGGATTGAACCTGCGACGAATGTTATAACCATTACACTATACATTATATGTTAATTTGTTGTTCCGAAAGAACATGGAGATATACTTCCTTTCAATGAAATGTGGAATGTTTACTACCTTTTCTTGCTATCTGATTGGTTGGTGGCATGGTCGGACCATGTAGAGAATTATATATATATAGATAATTAAGCAAGAACATGTAATAATTGCAAAAGGGCAAGAGAATTTGTAACCAAAAATTCTTAAAATGGATTTATTATCCCAAAAAAATTAAATAACAAATTCGAACAAGTCAAGACTTATACTTAAGACTTTTGGTTACCTTTCCCCAGAGAAAAAAAAATACATCAGTTTAAAATTTTTTTAAAGCTTTTGTCACTTGAGACCTAAGTGTGTTAAAAATGTACCATTCTTTATGCTTTATCTTCTGTTATTTTTTTTTTAATTTTTGTAGTATAAAATAAATATAAATTAAACCACTTTATATATGGCTACTTTAGAATTGATATCTTTTAGGGTTTCTACTAAAGGACAATCAAATGTGTCACAAATACAAAACCACTTTACCCATTTCCCCATGTATTATTTACCTCATAGCCCATGTACCCCAAATGCTATTTACCCCAAATCCCATTTACCCCATACTCCATGTACCCCATACTCCATGTACCCCATATCCCATTTACCCCATATCCCATTTAGCCCATATCCCATTTACCCCATATCCCATTTACCCCATACTCCATGTACCCCATATCCCATCTCCCCATACTACATGTACCCCATATCCCATTTACCCCATATCCCATTTACCACATATCCCCTTTTCCGATCAGTCTTTTAAACAAATTATTTAAAAAAAACCAATAATTCCCCACCCTAAGATTTGATATTGAAGACAGAGAACCATGATCCGGACAGCTTACAGGCAGATCAACACACAGAAACAATGTGGTGCTGGCCTTGCAGCAGCTGGGGGTACGAACAGGGAGACAAAAGTGATTACGTCGAGATGAAATAATGTTGTGTCCTACAGGGGAAGATTATGGTTATAAACTAGAACATTTGATGGTGCATGTATTCAGAAATAGGAATAGTCGTATAAGAAATTCTAATGAGTCGGTATACACATGTTCAAAATATTATGGAACTTAAAGGGATATTTTAATGTGCTTTTGAAATAAAATTTTGTTTGTAACTTACTATTGTGATAAAAATAAGAGTTAACAATTTTTATTCACATTAAGAAACTTTATGGTAATTATATTTACTCTCTTAGTAACCCTAGCCTTAATTTTTAGATACAATGCACTCTACAACCAATAATAATACATAATGTCTAAAACTCACAACTTGAAAAAATTACAGTCGTGTTTTACAGATAATACAAGAAATGACAGGCAATATTTTCAAAAAGATATAATAGCGATTCCACCCCCTTCTCCACAAATTACACACACACTTAAGAGTATCCTGGCCAGCTTTCTCCTGTGCATATGTTTTGTTGATGTGAGCCAGTGAACAACAGTTGTCAGAATACCAGCTGTGCGTATGTTTTGTTGATGTGAGCCAGTGAACAACAGTTGTCAGAATACCAGCTGTGCATATGTTCTGTTGATGTGAGCCAGTGAACAACAGTTGTCAGAATACCAGCAACTGCCTCGAGGAATTTTTGATTAACTTGTGACGAGAATCTCGTGATCATGGCTACTGACTCCATTCCACATGGAGCCGGTAGGATTAACTGTATTCAGGCCATTCGAACTTCAGCTAGTGAGAGAGAAGATCAAATATTAACTCTTTTTTTAATTAAACAATTATATTTCTTAATTATTTTTCGGTTATTATAAAATGGATCTCTTGGTGAAGAATATAAGCAGGCGAGACAAATTTTTGTTTAATTTTGTTTTAAACAATGAAGAATATAGATAGCCACTTCATAAGGATTTTACCTTTGAATGCTAAACATATGGCCCAAAGATTGCAGACCATAAACATAGTAACACACATCACATTTTAATGACCCTCATGTAACTACAAATGCATTTTGTTAACATAAATAATATAAATAAAGTCGAACCCACTTATCTCGACCTCGGTTATCTCGCCAACCCTATTATCTCGACGCTTTTCGGGAATATCTAGGCTGTCGACATAACCGGGTCCGACTGTACACACATATCGAGAATAAACCAATTACAAGCAGCCACAAAGAAACGCAACAACTAGAGACACATTAGAAGTAGTATACTCAGAGTTCAAATTCAACCACATATAGAACTTATTTTTTAACAACACACACAAAGTCAACTACACATACCTTAATACAGAAGAGTCTACATGAACTTTCAAACATACATTCTCGAATATTTGCAACATTGAACAAGCGTTACAAAAATACGAACATGAACAGTCACAACACAGATGACGTGGCAACACACACATACTACCAGGCACACACAGTACCAGGCACACACAGTACCAGGCACACATAGAACCAGCACACACAGTACCAGGCACACATAGAACCAGCACACACAGTACCAGGCACACATAGAACCAGCACACACAGTACCAGGCACACATAGAACCAACACACAGAACCAGCACACATTGTACCAGGCACACATTGTACCAGGCACACACAGTACCAGGCACACACAGTACCAGGCACACCTATTAACAATTAAAGATAATTATTTTAAAAAAACATACTCGAACAAAGTCACTAGAACACACACGTTGGTTTTTACAATTGTTAAAAAGTCGGCTTTAAAAAGGCAGTCACATGCTAAAACTTACTTGCTGTTTCCAGTGTTTCTCTTACATCATACGACCTTTACCTGCATTAGTTGGAGATGCACGAGTGATGTTTACCTCTGCACCCAAACAATCTCGTTTTCTGGTAGTTTCAGTTTGCCTTGTTTCCTCCACACCTGCCTTGTGAAATTAATTTGCAAACGATATACTGATTTAACTTTTCAAAATTGTTGTTTGAATTAGAGTAATTAGAGGATTTAAAAGGAGAAAAAATTTGTAGGAATTCCAAAGAAAGATTAAGTTTTATGGGGTGATAATTTTTAAAACATTGTTCATATAGTATTTCTTGAGAGAGAATGTAGTCTTGTGTACTGTATGGTTAGGGACCCATAGATATCCATAACTTATATTTTTCAAACACTGCCAATTGAGGAAGCTATTAATATTTTCTCCTTCTAAGGTATATTTAAACAATTTGACATTGATAGCAAACATATCTAATATTTTCCGAACTTTCGGTAGCGGACGATTATTAAAATAACAAAATTTAATGTCCATGTTTTGTTAAAACCAAGATTTTCTAATAGATAAATCAAAGACGTCTGTTTTATATTTTGCAAAGTAACACATCATTCCTTAACATTGATGTGATTTAAATGACAACATTTTTAAATACTTGAATAATGATGGGCTTAGGATATTTAATTTAATATGATGTTTTTTTTTAAAGTTTTGGATTGATGTGTACCAAAAATGTAGTTGATGGCTGTAGTTGATTTGATACTTTTGTAATTTGAAATCAAACGTTTTTTACAAAATATTTCATACTGATTTAATTTTATTCTATTTAATTATGCTTTAGACACTTTAATGGTTCCTTATGACGTCTATTAAACTATCAGATCACATTTCGTTGTCCATACAACATCGTTCTCAAGGTGGGCATAAGAAAATGTTTCACAAATATGCCTAACATTTAATAACGCACAAGGTAGTGTTTATTTTTTTTTTAAAGAACAATTAAAGACAACATGGCGAAAAGATATCTTTAAAAAAAGGTTACTAGAAACTTCATTTCACATAGAAAACGGGTAATTCTTGAAAATATTTATTTCATCTCTTCGTATCTTGTCTATTGCAGACGCTAGTCTATAAATATGATTATTGCGTCCTACGCTTGTCCATGCTTTTTTAATTAGAGCTCTACATGTTTATCGTATATTTGTTTCCTTCTTTGATCACCAACCCATTCCACGCCCGATTTTCCGACCGGAAGAACGAGAATTGGTATCTGGTTGTTCTTACATACGGAATAAGAAAATAGCAAGTGTTTCACTTGGCTGATAAAGAATTTTTCTTTTAGGTTTCGTGAATAGCCATCACTCTGCCGTATATCAAATCTTATGCGGAACAAAGATGAAAGAGGTGAGGGATTTTTGAGGTTCTGTCCTATCAAAGTGCATATAACGAGTTTAACTCACAATACTGTTTTCATTATTTAGGTAGCAAATGATAAAAATTTCATCCATGTGGAACTTATAAGAAAACCTTATGTTATGAAATATTCAATCCGTAACATTTATAAGCCAGCTGTAAGGAATTAGCATTTCAGTTTTCATCTTTTTATTTTAAACGTGAAGTTGTAAAATGAGTGATGTTTGAATCAGAGACTGCGCCTTTAGTTTGTGAGGTAGTAGAGGGTTAATATCATCTGTAAACATTGGGTTTCATTAGTCGGCACAGAAAATTGTTTACCTGTGTCGTGGCAAGGGGAGGAATCGTTGCATCAGGTGACAGCCAAGATATTAATAATTTGGACTTCCACAGCAGAAAGGTTAAATAGCTTCTCACGACAAGTTTTACCTCAAAATTTCCCTAACTGGAACTGGAACATGGACAAGCATGGAGTCTTTAAATCTTTCGCCATCTGTAGTGAAAAAAAAAAACCAACAACATTCTTTCAAATTATAAACAGAAATGTTTAAATGACAATTTCTGGATAATCTCAAACAACTGAATTCAGGACATTTTTTGTTCAAATCACTTGCATTTTTAAAAAAAAAAATAAATACAAAAAATAAATATTAATGGTTATTTTTTTTATTTTTTATTTTTTTATTTTTTTTTAATGAGTTGACAATTGAAGTCGCCTGGAAGGAAGCAGACTTTTTTATAGCAGGAAATACTGGTGAAAATGATCTCCCCAAGAAACAAAAACAATAATGTGATGATAAATCTTAAAATAACAAAAGTCTTGACGATAAAATCTTTAGAAAAATACTTGCTAACATTTTTCACATGATAAAAATCACTGTGATTTAATGTTAAGCTGCGGGAGCCAATTCTTTCCTCCCTGCCGGAAAGCAAATCCTTTCCTCCAAGTGACTCCATTCTCTGTAGGTCAGCCGTGTGCAAACGCCGAACACACAGACACCGCTCCCCGTAGTAAATTAGACAGTATGGTAAAGAATGTATACATTTGGCAAAGTCACTAACATGGGTCTAATAAAAGATCTTTTTACTTCCGTTGATAATTTGCATTTCTTCAAAATCTGAATCTTTTGTTGTTTATTTTCAACTACAATCTCCACTCCTTCATCACATTCATTCATCATCTTACACATGGGAAAGGACATTTGTAAAACACAGACCCGCTTTTAGAAATTAACCAGACAAGAATCACTGATGTCAAACTGTCTATAGAATGTGTATATTGATTATACTGTGTGGAATGAACTGGGATAAGTGTAATATAGGGATGCCATTGTTTGTGTGTGGAAGAGGTCAGGGGTTACTGGAAACAGCCAAGCAGAGCGGTGTTATGTTTAATTATATATTACCAGATACGATCCGAGGCGTAACATACGCCGTAGATTTGCTCATAGATAGTGCAACGAAAGTGGGGAAAGAACGGACACAAACTACGTCACGGGGAAATCAGAACAACGCCATGAACGTGAGGGGAGGGGGGCAGAGGGACATAGCTGACGTATTGATGGTCCCGAGACCTGACCTGCCCACCCTCCCCGCGATTAACTACCTGCACATACCCTGCACCAACCTAGCGTGCCCAACCATAAACTGTGATAGGCCAACACTAGCGAGGGTCTATTGTGTTAGAAAATAACGGAAAGGGATGTAAAAACGGCCACAAACACATTTTAAAAATTATAAAATAATATTCTCGCGTGTTGGGCGGACGTAATAAAGCACTACACTAGGAACCACATGTTATCCTGTGAAGGGAAAAATGCTTGATTAGTTGATCCCAGCGAGGGTCAATCCTCATGCTTATATTCACACTAATCGGTAATCGCTCTTGATTTGGTGTAATATCTATAGGAATAGATGGAGCAGTACTCATCAAAGTGATGGTCAGCTGACCGGTGCGAGTCTGTGGGACCTCTTCCGCAGGTCCGCAGAAGTTATCAAGAAAGGGCAAAAAAATATATAATTATAATCCTCCTTTGCAACTGTTAAAAGTAATCTTATAGATGATGTCAATTTTAGGCAATGCACACATAAACTTAAACAAAATAAAATAAATTCCTTTTCACTACCACATGTAGAAAAAATAGTGCATCGGTCCCTGGAGCAACGGAAAAATTCCTGCTGATCAACAGGACTATAAAGTTTGAGAAGCATTGTTCTAGAGAATTGGACCAAGGGAACATGAAGTTTCAAGTAATAAATTATTTTATTTGTATTATTCGTAACACTGTTGTGTCCTTTTTACGTGACCACGTAAATAACGATATAACAATAACGTAAGATTAAACGAAACATACGACTTTAAAGATCGTTAATTCATGGTGACATTGTGTGGAACATTATTAAACTATCCACTGGCTATAAGACAATACTCGCAATAGAAATAGAGACACTCAACAACCTTGAACACAATGTCAGTTCCACTTAAAATTGTGATTGCTTACTAATTAATTTATATAATAACATTTTAAATTGCTTCTCGCGGGTTATGATATTCGAGTGCCGTCTTACCCTAAATACATACTTTTAAAAAACTTAAGTGGTTAGAAACATGCTCATTTTTAACTACGAAATACGGCTTTTTTCCCGTCATATTAGACGGGGGGGGGGGGGCGCTAACTTTTTGTATGACGATTGGAGGGAGGAGGAGACGAGGATAATCTGACAAAATCGTGTGACGTCATTTATGGATGCCCCAATACCATATTATAGGAAGGGTCTCAGAAAGCATCAGTTTGAGAATTGCATTGATTGTAAGTCGTTAATTAGCACAATATAACGTTACAATTCTTGACTCTCAGTTATAACATTTTTTGTAATTAGTACATGTATTAGAAATGATAACAGTGACATAAAACAGTGACAAGAATTTTGTTGATATCTGTTAAAAGTAAAACAAGGATGAAACAACTAAACAGCTAATCATCAAATAAATGTAATTTTTTTAACGCATTCATAATCACTAGCGTGCGGGATCAAAAGGGATCAATAACAATTTCTTTTACGTATAACGTTAGAGCAAGAACAACGCCTTTACAAAAATGTTAGTAAAATATTAAAGTCCTCATTTTAAAACAAATTAAAAATTTTTTTAAAAATTAAAAGTCAGGTATTTAATGGTTTTACAAAAAAAGTTAAATATGATTTTTTTTTAATTTCCCCCCCCCCCTACCACAGTCTAAAGTAAAAGACGGTAAATATTAACTTCGTTTGAAAAGAAAAGGGTGTTAAAAGCTAAAACAAATTAAAGGAAATTTTAAAAATTAGTTCACTCACAATCTGTGACTACTGTGTACTTAAATCTGGAACTGAACCTTACACAAAGGAAACTCACCAATGTCATGGGAAGGTCCAGCTGTTGTCAGAAACAACAAAGTAGTCTCGGACACATACTCTCTGTCTACTTCGTCTGTCGTCTGCTGTGGCTACTCAAAACGCGGATGGAGTAGAGCGGTGTTTTTAGAGTTATGTCACATGAGTTGAGTTGTTTATAGAAACAATGACTGCATGGGATGGTCACACATTATGAGCGTGAGAGAGGAGCACAGTGGAGGGGACGGGGAGTGTGAGGGCTTGAAAATCCGGGTATCCCGGAGTAAAATTTGGTTTAAGACAATTACATTAAATTTGAATTTTTAAAGAATCATATTGTTTTTTCTTTATCTACTTAAAAACACAAACAACGATAAGTTGTTTTTTTCTGAAGACTATTAGTTTATATATTGAAAAATTAATGCTAGGGCTAGATGTTTTATTTGAAAAAATCTGTGTTTTCAAGTGCGCTTAATAGTCTATCTCATAAATCCCTCTGAAACAAAACGAAGTTTAAAATGTGTTTCATACGTTTTGTATGTGCATGCCTATGTGTGGCTCAAGATTATATTTTTTGTCACAGGCATAACAAATATATTTACGAGCATACTAGCAAGGACTATACTTAATTTTCTGAGTATTAGCCGCAGCAAGTAGACTAAACACCTCTGGGCAATTTTGATATTGCCCAGCGTTATGATGGAAATGTAGCGTCAAGGTTGAGGAATATCCCGTGAGACTACAAGTGATTATAAAGATATTTTTCTACTACACCGTTCACACGTAGTTAAAGCGGTATATTGTTTTATCATCACTTAAAAGGAACACTCTTGTTAGCTCTGTGTGACTGTAATGAAGTAACGATACCTGCTTGGAAATATTTGAATGATTAACTCATTTCCAATTCTAAAGAGTGGAATAATAAATTTAAGCATAAGGCATTAATAAATTAAACCCATTATGCCTATGTTAAGTGTCGTCTGCTGAAAAGTGGGAGTTTATAATTGATGCCATCGAGCGCCATGTATTTCCACAAAGATACGTGAGGCGATCGAGTTCAGAAAATTGCACTGTTTTAAAAACTTAAATATGAACAAATTAAATAAAATGACTGAGCAGAAAGCGTTTGGTGTTTCTGCTCTTTTAACTTTGCACGACAGTTTTCAGTGGGGTTGATGTATAGGAAAAAAACAACAACAGCAGCAAACAATTAATGTGCAAAAAAAGTAATAGACAAAAAAAAAACTCACATGCATACAAGTGACTCTAAAACGTTCTGTGAACAATGTCACAATGAAACATTTGTGTAACAGGCAAGGGACTGGGAGGTTGTATGTTTTGTTTTTGTTCAACACCTGTTACTTGATTGGTGGATGTTGGCCAAACAAGGCACACATGATGACACATGTACAACATAATCTACAAGGATTTTAAACAACGCTATTCAGTGATATGAGAACATGACTTCCAAGAAATATTGCTAGCTATAACCCCTGTGAAAAGTCCAGGAATTTGCTTAAGTATTTGCAAATTTAAACTTTATTGAATCATTTACTACATAAGGGGTGATCTAATTAATTTTTTTTGTCACTGTCTTATTTTTACCGATTTTATGGGACTGCTTTCAATTTATAGTCTACCACATATTTGACAGATGAAATAAAGACATAAGTAAACCGTGACTTCATAGTTTGGAAAAAATTAGTTTTATGATATAACTAGCTGACCCGGTCGTGCGTTGCAACGATCTCAGTAAAAATGACAATTTAAGAATCCAATAAGTGATATGTTTTAAAAACAATTATGCCAGAAACCTACACGGAAGTGTGAAAAGAAAGTCCAAGTTTCATGGCAATTAGATAAATAAAATTATAATTTAAAAGCTTTAAAAAAAAAAAAGAAAAAAAAAACGACATTAAAGGGCTATGCTCTAAAATAAGTGATAATTTGTACTCAAGCAGTTTTTTTCAACATAGTGTAAAATTGCTTGGGGAATTAAATTATTAACGTGCATTACAAAAAATTTGGGGCCGCCTACCCGAAGGAATGAACATAAAGAGTTCAGTTTCCTATAGTAATTATTTATAGACTCTTGAATTTTTCTAAGCAAAAAAAAAACGACATTAAGGGCCCCAGGGCCCATTCACGGCAGGATATAAAGCTTAAAACGATCTCAGTAAAAATGACTATTTAATAATACAATGCGTGATCTGTTTTAAAAACTACTATGCCAAAAACCTACACGGAAGTATGCAAAAAAGTCCAAGCAAATGGATAAATAAATCTATATATATATATCTATAAGCTTTGAAAAAAATAATGGGAAAAAACGAAATTAAGGAGCCGGGCTCTAAAATAAGTGATAATTTATTTATTTTTTTAAATCGCCATTGTACTCAAGCTTTGTTTCTCAATGTCGTGTAAAATTGATTGGGGAATTAAATTATTAACGCGCATTACAAAAACATTTTGGTACGCCTGCCCCGAGGGAATGGACATTAAGAGTTTAGTTCCTTATAGAAAATATTTATAGACTCTTAAGTTTTTATGTACTGAAATTGGCAAGATCCGTTATTTTCTTAGTAACTTAAACTAACACTAATTTTTGTAAAGGTAATATAAAGGGAAAAAACGACATTTAGGGGCCCCTGTGCCCATTCTGCGCAAGATGTCAATTTCAAAAGCTGTTCGTTTTAATTCAGTTTCATCATTCATATATATTCCTATCGATTGTTAAAAATTGAATGGGGAATATATATTAAGCATATACCAAAAACAGACATTCGGCGCCCCGACCCAAAATTAAATTACATTAGAAGTTTAGTGCCCAATAGAATTTTAAAATGGCCTACCAAGATTTTGATAACAAATTTGGTTAAGATCAATTCTTTTACACAAAACCTAACGCATAAGCTTAATTAAAGAAAAAAAAAGATATGATTTGGGCTCATTTAAAGCCAGATGTTAAGTTGAAAACGATGTTCATTTCAATTTGCATGATAATGGATATATTTTTTCGTTAATTAAATATTGAATTGAAAAAATCTCTTAAACATTAACCACCCCCCCTAAAAAAAGACAATTGGCACCCCCAGCCCCGAAGAAATGGTCATTAAAAATTCAGGACCTTATAGTATTTTAATATTGGCTATCTAGTTTGTTTTTTTTTTAATTTGGTTAAGATCCATCAATTTACCAAGTAGCTAGCGCTTAAACTAATTTTCTATTGCTCATATAAGCAAAAAAATTCATTATGGGCCACCGGCGCCCCATGTGTGTTTAATTGACGAAGAAAAATTACCTGTTAACTTCCTGGGAGTGTACGCAATAGTCTGCAAAAGTTTCATTACGACTGAATACATGGTTTAGTCAGCTATAAACCAGAATCGATGAGGCTGCCATTAGGGGTTAAGCGCTCTATGGTATTTTAATATTGGCTATCAAGAATATAATTGCAAAATTTGGTTAAGATCAATCAATATAGCAAGTAGTTAGCGCTGAAACTAATTTTTACATAGCTCATATTAGCAAAAAAAAAAGACAGTATCGGCCCCCGGCGCCCTTTTAGTGTTAACTGGAGAAAAAAAGTAGCCAGTTACCATTCTGGAAGGGTACTCATCGGTCACAAAAATGTTCATGACGATGGGATACATGCAGTGGCGTAGCTAGAGCTTTTGCCGCCCGGGGCGGTCTCCAATATGGCGCCCTTTTAGGGGCCGACCATAAATGACGTCACGCACCGGGGGTTGGTCACACTTTTGATGTCATTCAAAACTCGCAACTTTAAATAAAAGCTACACTGAAATATATGATTACCCAAACTTTATTCAATGACGATTTACGTGGTTTCACACGTGGTCGTTGTTAGAGTGCAACCATAAACTTAAACCATATTTAAATGACCAAACAAACAAAAAAAATATTTTAAACACGCTCTTTTTCATATACAAAATACCGCTTGTATTGGGGGGGGGGGGGGGAATTAGTCACGTTACATTGAGGAATGGGTCTAGCTTTGCGTTTCGTAACGCCGTTTGACGAGGTGGCAGGGGGTGAAAAATCAGCCGAAATCAAGTGACGTCATTTATGGACGGCCTCTTAATTAAGTGAATCATATGATGGTTTTTATAAATTAATAAGCATGAATAAAAAATTGTAATTGAAACGAAGTGCATTGTAAAAGATGGGGAACAATTTTACCATTGCGAGCCTTATTTATGTAAGCAGTAATATAAAAGAAGCCGCATAAGATGATAAACCTATAAATACACATTAACAAAAAAAACATTAACAATTAATATGCTTTTATTTTTTGTAAATATATGATTTTAAAAAAAAGGAAAAAAAAAGAAATTGTATACATCAGTATGTAAGCATATTTTTAAAATTATTTATAAATTTACTTACACACCTCACTTTCATAGTCGAAAAATCGTTTATTATGTTATCAAAATTTATATTATTTGTAATATCATGTTCTATGGACAATTTTGCAAGATTTTGTAGCCTTAAATCACTTATTGTGGATCAAATTTTTTTTTAACTACAGTTTGGAGAAGCTCCTTTCATAACTAGATACACTGATAGCAATTGTTGAAAAAAAATCTTAGAAAAATTGTAATGTTGAATAAAGATGTTTCCAATATTTACTGTTAAATATATTTTAATAGATCAGGGGGGTATTTCCCCTCTTTTGTTTAACATAACGCCTCTTCTTGAAGGGTAGATACAGCCAGGGCTCGTCTTCGGCTCCTGCAACCTTACGGCCGCAGTGGGCCCCGCGCTTTCATAGGCCCCACCTATCTTAATGTTCACTTATTATCCTTATTAATACCTTACCCTACCCAAACTGGGGCCAACGCAATCAATTTCGCATACTAAGATGCATAGGACCCGCAATAGCTAAGACCGGCCCCGTGTAGTGCCATAAAAACCTGGATCCTTTCTCTTTCAATCTTGAACATTTCTTTATCAATGTAAATAAAGAAATTTAATTGATTTCCAAATTCTTCATTTATAATCCTAGACGGTATAGTATTATACACGAATATTTTCTTGCAAAGACATGTAAATCATCACCTCGTTCTTTTATTTTATAATAACATCTATGTACAGAAGGCGCGTCTGTAACATATAAGTTGGATAAAAACAATTCTCGTTGTACTTCTTGCTCTAAAGATAGAACCACGTCTTCTGAATTTTTCCCAATCATATTTTTCTCCTGTTAACTTGGTATCTAGTCGATATTTCCAACTCTCTGTAACAGCGTTATGTATTGGCACATATCTTTGTTTCTTCAAATGGGGTTGTATTATTTTAAAAAAGACGGGTTTCCATAAATTGAGACATCATAGAAAAGTAACAGATTGCCATACACTGAGTAAATTTCCAGCATCTGATCTCGTATTATGAGTTACTTCAGGTGTCAATTTTCCAATATGCTTGAAATTTACAAGTAGATTTATGTCTTTTTTCGGAATAATTTATAATATTGTGGTGTTTATTAACGGAGAAATGAATAATCGTTCATTTTTTAATGAATAACCATATATTAATGAAAAATACAAACTATATGTGTTACCTTAATGCAATAAAAAAAAAAGCAAATTTAATTTTAATAAATTACCTTACAATAATTTTATAAAACTCGAAACAGTAATATAATTTACTACTTGCAATTTAAACACAATATTTGAACCACGATGTTATGTAGGTACTTGTTAGCGAACCATTCTGCGAATGTCAAAATTACACGCTAAAACTGTCGTGCGATATCAATACCACATATATTCGGACCAGCGATGGTTTTTTGTTGTTTTTTTTTCTGCAGTTTTCTTATAAAAGCGCCATCTTTGACGTATACCGCTTAATTTTGCATACAAATAGTTACCTTTTTGAGCGATTTAAATTTTTAGCGCATTTTCGAGAAGTCGAATGCGCTATTGCACCCGTTTTGTCCGTCTGTCATCACCCTAGATCTCAGCATCCATAAGTCCTAGACCCATGATGTATATATGTTTTTTGTATGTCCTGACCTGCCATTTGTGCATCAACACTCAGTTACTCGATCCGTTAAAAAACCCCGTTAAAACTACCAAAAAACATTGCGAATCGAGAGATAACACTGGTGCAGGCAACGGCCGCCATTGCCGGAAGTCGAATACATCGTTTTTTCAAGAATTGAAGAGTTTTTACTTTCTGAGATCTCATTTCTAACGAGATTTTTGGTTAGTGGTGCGAAAGAGTGCAAAAGTATTAGTTTTTTTTGTTGACGTCATTAGAATATGTGTAAAAGTTTATAGAGTTTTACGTCATCTTTTGTGGTGACTTCAATCAAGATCTTAGCGACCCAGGGGCAGAAATTGAAAACTTTTTCGAAGCAACCTTCAACACTCAACTACTTTCACCAAGATTGGCAACCACGATCTATCAAACAACAATTGACGGAGTATTTGGGCGATTAGCTGATTACAATTTAGAATGTTTCATTTATGAGTCCTATTTCAGTGACCACAAACCACTTGTAGTTAGATTTAAGAGAAAATAAAAAAATTTAAAATGTAAAGAAATGACTTTTAAATTTAAAAAAATTTCAGGTATATTCATTACACAAGAAAATTCATAAAAATATGTCTAAAATCTAAACACAATTACTGATAACTACATAATGCTGATATCTAACATAAGAACTGATACATAATACGAAAATGCGCTAACACGTCCTGAGTCCAAAAAGGGACCAGGCTTAACATGATTTTTAAAAATGTTCTGCGTTAGTTATAACAACCACTATGTAATCAAACAAATGTTGCACGAATCCATTAGATTAGACTCAAAATTGATATTCTTTTTGTTTCACTATGGTTTTCCTCCTTCAAATGAAAAGGGGCGGTTTTCGGGAATGATCGGGTTTATTTTTCAAATGCCCAAAAATGCCGCCCTTTGAATGAGTGACGCCCGGGGCCAACCGCCCCCTCCGCCCCCTCTAGCTACGCCACTGGATACATGTTTTAGTCAGCTTTAAAGGACATACACTCACACACACACAATATAGAGATAGATATAGAAGGAAAAACATATTTAGGGCCCCCCGGCCACATTCAGTGCAAGATGTCAATTTAAAAAATGTGTTCATTTTTATTCCGTTTCATTATGAATATATTTATCGAGATTGTTAAAAAATGAATGGGAAAAATATCTTTAAAATTTACGAAAAAGACATTTTGGGACCCCCGGCCCCGATGAAATGGACATTAGAAGTTCATTGCCCTTTATTATGTTAAATGGGATAGAGGATTTTTTAATACAAAGTTTGGTTAAGATCCATTCATTTACTCAGTAGCTAACGCATTAACTAATTTTTATATAGCTCATATTAGAAAAAAATGAGATTAAAGGCCCCAGGGACCCATTCAGGGCAAGATATAAAGTTCAAAACAACTGTTTATTTTAAGTTGGATAATAATGGATACATTTATCATTATTTGTCAAGACCTTTAATAATTGAATAGTGAAAAAAATCTTACACGTTTAAGAAAACAGGTATTTTGGGCCCCCAGCCCCGAAGGAGTTGCCATTAGGAGTTTAGAGCCCTATAATATTTTAATATTTACTATCAAGTATTTATATACCAAGTTTGGTTAAGATCCATCAATGTAGCAAGTATCCATCGCTTAAACTAATTTTTATATAGCTTATATAGGCAAAAAACGACATTAAGGGCCCCAGGGGCCAGTGGCGTAGCTTGAGCTTTTGCCGCCCGGGGCGGTCTTTAATATGCCGCCCTTTTAGGGGCCTCCCATAAATGACGTCACGCACCGTTCTTTTTTTTTCTTTTTTTTTTTTTGGTGGGGCAACACACATATTACGTCATTCAAAACGCGCGAAATTAAATAACAGTTCCACTTAAATATATCATTGCCGAAAATGAAGTTTTACGTGGTTTCACGCGTGTTACGCTATTAGAGTGCAGCCTTACACTAAAAACATATTTAAATGACACAATTTTTTTTTTAAACACCCTCGTTTTCACATAGAAAATACCGCTTGTATTGGGGGGGGGGCTTTGTGACGTCACATTGAGAAAGGGTTTAAAGTTTTCGTTTCATGACGCCGTGTGATGAGGGGGCAGGGAGTGAAAAATCCGACGAAATCACGTGACGTCATTTATGAACGGCCTCTTAAGTCAATCATATGATGGTTTTTATAAATTCATAAACTTGAATAAAAAATTGCAATGGAAACAAAGTACATTGTAAAAGGTGAGGAACAATTTTACCATAGCATGCCCTATTTATGTAAGCAGTAAAAAAAAGATTCCACATAAGATGATTTACCTATAATTAAAACATTATATAAAATACAAAATAATTGTTTTGAAGGCCACAAGAAAGTTATAAGGGTCGCCCCCTCCACAATGAAACAAAAGATATTCCAAATTTTACACCCAAAAAACATTAACAATTAATATGCTTTTACTTTTTGTTTATAAATAGATATATATGATTTTTTAAATAAAAAATGAAATTGTAAACATCAGTATATAAAAATTTATTATCTATAACTTTACTTACTTATCCAACTTTCATAGTAGAAAAATCATGTATTATGTTAAAAAATATAAATTATTTGTAATATCTTGATCTATGGAATTATTGCATTTTGTAGTCTTTACTCACTTATTGTCGAGCGAATATAATTTTTTTATCAACTTCAGGTTGGAAAAGCTCCTTTTACAACTAGATACACTGATTGCAATTGTTGAAAACATTCTAAGCAAAAGTATAATTTTGGGTAAAGAATTTTCCAATATTTACTGGTGAATATATTTTAATAGATCAAAAGGGGGGATTCACCCCGCCCCCCCTCCCCGTTTTTTAAAAACATAATGTCTCTTCTTGTAGTGTAGGTACAACCAGGACTGGTCTTAGGCTCCTGCAACCAATGCGGTCGCAGAGGGCCCCGCGCTTTCATAGGCCCAACCTCTTAATTTTCACTTAATTTCCTTATTAATACATTATCCCTCTCCAAACTGGGGCACTCGCAATCCATTTCGCATACTAAGCTGCATAGGGTCCCGTAATAGCTAAGACAGGCCCTTGTACTGCCATAAAAACCTGTATCCTTTCTTTTTTAATCTCGAACAATTCTCTATCAATGGATATAAAGAAATTTATTTGATATTCAAATTCTTCATTAAGTAGGCTAGATGGTATTATACACAAATATTTTTTTTTGCAAGGACAGGTAACTCATCACCGCGTTGTTTTATTTTCTTTTATAATTATATCTATTGATAAAAACATTTCTCGTCGTACTTCTTGCTCTAGAGATAGAAACACGTCATCTGAATTTTCCCAAATCATATTTTTTCCATTTTAACTGATGGTTCATTGAATCCCTCCAACTCTACCAATGTTTCCTTTAGAGCTGCGTGATTGCGCTGGGGCGCGCAGGAAATTTTGTAAAAGATTGCATAAAAGATGGGTGATTTGCAAATTTGCACACGAGTTGTAGTTTGTTTTGTTTTTTGGAGTGTTTTTCACACTGACCAACGAACTTTAGAGGGAACATTGATTACTACCACTACCTAGAGACAATAAATATCAATCAAGCTGCTGGGCCTGAATAACATGACATGACGTTATGTCATTGTTGCTGACATTGTGCTTGAATATTCGCTTTTCTTTTGAGTATGACGAATGCATTAACATAAGTTTGAAGTACATTTAAGTTAACAAAAGTGTGCTGTTGGGAGGCAAGTCATTGTAAAATGAGGTGCATGGATGGTTGCTAGGGTGCATTGCGTTTTGAATAGTGGACATGATCGCGAAAATGATCGATGTTTGGAACGGATATCCGTCGTACCCACTTGAAAATTTCGACGGTTACCCGGACAGCTTTTTTCAATAGTATTGACATACTTAGTTACACTACTTTAGTCTAGAATTACACTATACACGTATTTAAATGACAAATAATTAATTTACAACTTGCTTATTTTCAATTTGAAAATAAGGCTTGGGGGGGGGGG
>MUZC01004679.1:193938-232923 GCA_002072015.1 Radix auricularia | reverse complement strand
TATATATATATTTAACAAGGTAGACGACCCAGTTTATAAAATAACGACTTAAATTCGTTTTGAAATTAACAGTTTTGTCCCTTTTGCTCTACTTTTGGAAAGAGAAATTTATCTCTAAATACCATTGCTAGAATGAGACTTATCTTATCTGCTACAGACGCTTCATCTAGATCTATACAGGAGATTAATGCGTTCTACGCTTATTTATGTTTTTCTTTACAAGTCATGCATTCTTATTAGACTTTTAAATGATGCCAAAGTGTTGGCGTTCCTGGTTTCTTAAGGCAACCCATTTCACGCCCAAATTCCTGACTTGGGAAACAAAGATATGATGAGATTGTTCTTGCATGTGGAATAAAGAAATGTGTTTATATCCTTATGTCTATCTGAGGGTTGTATTAAGTTATCTTTGTGTTGTATTTCTAAATTAGAATTAATTACCTTATGTATAATTACTAATTTACTCTTTGTTCTTCTACCCTCTAGTGTTTCAAGTTTTAATTTTTTTTAAATTGTGTTCTTTTGTCAGATTTTAATATTCTCCAATATACTCCAAAGTATTTTGATTCCTTAGTTTGTGTAAGTTCTTTTCCATGAATAAAATATTTTGAATTTTTTTTCCTTTGTTACTCTTAGTAGTTTACACTTTTCAGGGTGGAGAAACATACTCCAGTTAGTTAACCATTTTATCAAATAAACCATGTCCTTTTGTAAAATTTTGCTATCTTGTTCTGAGTTAATTGTTCTATAGATTATACAATCATCGGCAAATAAACTAACATTTGTTCCTGTTGAGATGTTGTTGGGTAAACCTTTTTATATAAATTAAAAAGAGTACGAGAGAGAGAGAGAGAAAGAGAGCGAGTGAGAGAGAGAGAGAGAGAGAGAGAGAGACGACAATTTGTTTTTCACTTTTAAAAAAATCCAAATATAATGAAACACTTTTAACGCAAAAAAAACTTTAGAAAAAATATCAGTTATCAGTACTAAGCTACACTTGTATGTTCCACATATAATAGTAAATCTATATAATTTACTTCTTACATGAAAATTATGTCAGCGGTCATTGTTTATACTCGTGTAATGTTATGTCACTTGAAGGGACCTAAAATTTGTTACTTTAGTCTTGAAACAAATGGGCCTTTTAATTCGTTAACAGTTTATATCACTGATATAAGCTAACCGCTTGCTGGATGAATAATCAACCATTGACATCCGTTACTACAATAAAACACAAATGGCCACAACCACATTATCAGTCGCAGGTAAAATGACAATGTGTGTTTCATTGTACATGACTATTACTGAATTTAAACTACAATCTATACTTATAAAGTGTACGGGTATTTGCTTCTAGATCTTTTCCAGTTTATTCCTTTAATAAAAGGATGTAACCTGTCATTGCTAACAAATGTCTTTAAAAATATAAAATCTTTTGTTAATAGGATTTCTATAAGTTTCGTAAATTCATGGGATGTATATTCCTATCACTGCTTGATATTACAGTTTCTTAATCGTTAAGTATGTGATTTATTTAAGACCACAGCTGGAACACTTTTTACGCCATAATGCACGCTATTTAAAGCAGGGTGTGTATAGACCTGACAGGACTTCTCAAAACAACGCACGTTCATCATTGTTTACTTTTTAACGACTTTGAATTTATCTCTAAAGCCTTTATGTGTCCAGAGAATAATAGCTGCGTTGCTCTTTGTTCAGATAAAACGCTATCTATATTTTATATACTGTTTACAAAGGAACATTTATTTTGGAAACTTTTTTTATCAAACTAACTGAATCACCACTAAACATGAATTTATTGTAGACAAGTTTATGCGCTTGACTAGTATCGATTCATCTCCTTATCTGTTGGTATCGATAAAGTTACTGCGTTATTATATAATGCGCCTAGGCGCGTCCGAAGTCGCTATGCCCCGCAACTCTTGATTTTTTCGTTCTTTTTTATTGGAAAATATAGAAATAAAATAATAAAGATGTTGGTTTTGAGATTAACAGAGCGTGTGGTGTAGCGCGCCGTAAATTAATATATAATGTGACGTCATGGATCTTTTATTATATCAAATTGGGAAAAGGAAACAATGTAAAAAGAACAATGATTAATACTTTTTTTGTTGATAATTGGAGTGTGTGAGTGAATAAGAATGTGCGCGAGTGTGTTCATGGGAGTGTGTGTGGGTCTGTGTGTACGTCTGTGTGTGCGTGTGAGTGTGTGTTTGTATTAGTTGTGTGAACTAACGATTGATTTAATAGGCAGCTAAAATTGACATGAAAGATTAAAAAGAACTTACCAGGACTTTCCTAGAAGAAAATGGTTTATGTATAGTTAAAATATAGTACTGGACTACTAAATATTCCGTTAATTTTATGAACAAAACATTCCGCCAATGCGTATTAAGCGCTTAAATAAATGTCAGTTTTCTTTTAAAGTCTATAGACTTACTTTTTAAAAATAAAATCCCTTCAGGGGCCGTCTATAAAGTACGTATCGCTTCAGAGGGGGTGAGGGGGTGTAAGAAAGTGTGACAGTTTGTGACAGGGGGGAGGGGTTGTCCGGCCATGTGCGATGTCACAGCGTTTTATGTTAAATTTTAATTATTTTGTTAATTAAATATATATTTTTGTACGAAAGTTTGAAATACTTTAGTGGGGGTCCGAGATTTGTGACAGTTTGTGACAGCGGGGAGGGGCGGTAAAATGGTCAAAAATAGCTTGACGTACTTTATTAACGGCCCCGACTTAGTAAAATGTTATGTATTAAGACAAAAAAATAATAAGTTATTTTATAAGTTGAAAAAACTTACAATGCAAAATAATAATAATAATTATTATTAAATCTTAAATCTAAATACGAAGAAAAATAATCCGTTTATCCTAGAGAAACTAATATCTGCAAATTTAGTGAATTGTTATTTTTCTAAAACAGAGCGGGAAGCGATTATGAATGACATAATTATCAAACTTACATGTTAATTTAAGTTTTTATACATCTACGTATACAATCGGATGGAGACAAATTTTGTACGGGCTAATAAAAACATCAAAATTACATAAAATTAAATTTCTAAATGGAAAAATGCACACGGAACAGCATTTNATTTGTCATAAAAACAATTGCAAATATTTGTTACGTGCAAGATTTTTTTTACCTTATGTGCTTACCTAATACAAATGAGTGTTTTGAATCGATTTCTCTATGAGCTGACATCAAGAAAAGGTGTATTGGAAGTAATCGATCAGGGATTTAATTAAGAAAATGGAATATGTATAGGTGTTAAATAAACTGGTTGAAGAGTGGGGCTAATAAGTATTGCCGAACCCTGGGTGGCAACAACACTATTTCTTAGCGACTGATATATTCTATTTGCAAAGCTTAAACTAAACAAGCAGGGTAAATTTAAGCCCAAACCTTGCGATTTTACGTCTGTCTTTAAAAAAAAACAACAATATCCCAAATCCCCTCTACCCAAGGCATCAATTTTCACTTACGTATTATGTAGCTCAAAAAAATATACACTCATTTTCCTGAATATAGGTCATTTATAAACAGTGGATGTTGTGGATTAATGGGTAGACAAACAATGAAGCTTCTCTTAAAAAAATAATAACAACATAAATAAATAAATAAAAAACAACACATGTGGAATATTTCTAGAATAATCTGATTGCATGGTACCTGCTTCGGTTAATAACTGTAGAGTTGTCCATTGGTGTAAGTGTGTGTGTGTGTTGGGGAGTATATGGGTGAGTCTATGTGTTTTTGTTATTTCTATGTCTTCTGATGTTGAGCCTCTAACAAGACTACCAGTATTTATCTTCCAAAACAATTCATATTTGTTTGAATTTACGTCCAGACTGTGTTTTCTTTACTGTAAGATATTATAAATTGTTGGCATCAGAATACATTACATTGCAAGGTGGTTTAATTTTTTGTTGTTGATAAATCAATCAAATTTATGCAAGCGAATAAAAACATAAAATCCATAGAATTAAATTTATAAATAGAAAATGCACACAGAACAGTATTTGATACAAGAAACAAGGGATTAGTAAATGTAACAATAAAAGTGTTTGTGAGGTTGAACATTTATTTAACCAGCTGCTTAAATAGTTTACGTGATTTTTTTTCTGGAAAGATTGCTACATAAAACTGCTCCAAAGGAATATATGGATAATAAAAAGTTCGGTACTGTTAGAGATGAAAAATAATTAAATGTATTGTGTAGCATATGGCTTATAAATAAAACGGTTATGTTTATATTAAGTTGTAAATTTCTTACTTTTAAAAAAAAACACTTTTTATTGCTGTCGGGGTGAGTCAATAATATCCTGAATTGCATAAAAACTTTAGCATAGTAACCGCAATATACTTTTTGCGTAACTTAAACTAAACTAGCAGGGCAAATTTTAAGCACAAACCTTACGATTCAAAGTGTTTTTGTAAGACAAATAAACTCCTTATTTTTTCCTATTTTCGGCATTAATATTCACATAATTAATATTAAAAGTTTAAATAATATCCTATTCATTTGACTAAGGTCATGCTTAGTCTGGAAATAGAACAAACTGCTATGTTTTAGAAAAATAACAATTCACTAAATTTGCAGATATTAGTTTCTCTAGGATAAACGGATTATTTTTCTTCGTATTTAGATTTAAGATTTAATAATAATAATTATTATTATTATTATTATTTTGCATTGTAAGTTTTTTCAACTTATAAAATAACTTATTATTTTTTTGTCTTAATACAAAACATTTTACTAAGTCGGGGCCGTTAATAAAGTACGTCAAGCTATTTTTGACCATTTTACCGCCCCTCCCCGCTGTCACAAACTGTCACAAATCTCGGACCCCCACTAAAGTATTTCAAACTTTCGTACAAAAATATATATTTAATTAACAAAATAATTAAAATTTAACATAAAACGCTGTGACATCGCACATGGCCGGACAACCCCTCCCCCCTGTCACAAACTGTCACACTTTCTTACACCCCCTCACCCCCTCTGAAGCGNTACGTACTTTATAGACGGCCCCTGAAGGGATTTTATTTTTAAAAAGTAAGTCTATAGACTTTAAAAGAAAACTGACATTTATTTAAGCGCTTAATACGCATTGGCGGAATGTTTTGTTCATAAAATTAACGGAATATTTAGTAGTCCAGTACTATATTTTAACTATACATAAACCATTTTCTTCTAGGAAAGTCCTGGTAAGTTCTTTTTAATCTTTAATGTCAATTTTAGCTGCCTATTAAATCAATCGTTAGTTCACAACTAATACAAACACACACTCACACGCACACACAGACGTACACACAGACCCACACACACTCCCATGAACACACTCGCGCACATTCTTATTCACTCACACACTCCAATTATCAACAAAAAAAGTATTAATCATTGTTCTTTTTACATTGTTTCCTTTTCCCAATTTGATATAATAAAAGATCCATGACGTCACATTATATATTAATTTACGGCGCGCTACACCACACGCTCTGTTAATCTCAAAACCAACATCTTTATTATTTTATTTCTATATTTTCCAATAAAAAAGAACGAAAAAATCAAGAGTTGCGGGGCATAGCGACTTCGGACGCGCTTAGGCGCATTATATAATAGATATGGTTATGCTAGACCAGTGGTTCCAAAACTTTTTTTTACCCATGAACCCCTTTTTATAATTAAAACATGCCACAGACACAAAATTGAAAAAAAAAAAAGCAAAGTGTGTACAACACAGAAATTAAAATTCGAAATAAGCTACATTTTGTAGAAGAGGCATTAATCAAAATTATAACTTTTGTTTAGGGAAAAATTGAAATAAAATTACTTTGACTTATTTAGATGAACGTGATTTCATTTTAGGATTGTATTAATGTTCCATTCAATGTTTGTGAGTTGATGACGCTAATCCCAACGATCACTTATTTCTAATAGGTTTTTAATTATTTGTGATGAGGTACACAGTCTACGACTTCAGGACAGCTGCACCTAATGCGGAATAGAACATTGGGATTTGTTTTCCTCACCAGAATAAAATTTAATTGGTCACCAAATAGTTTCAAATTAGTCTCTTTAAATTTGACAAATAAACATAATATTTGAGTCATTCCAGTAAGAACAGGTTAAAATCATCGCCCACGTGGTGGCAGATTGTCAAAGGCTTGTGATGTCACTAAAGAACTTGACTTCGCGGAATAGGCTGGGAAAACAATATCTATTGTATGGTCATAATAGACTGGGGCTATTTAAGCTGCAGTGCTGGCCATAGTGGACACTGTGGCTCTCAGATCTCTATTATACTGTCACGTCTTACCAAACATATAGTTCACAGATGGAAACTTCTCTGGTAAGATACAATAAAACTTTTTTGTCTGGTTATACACAACATAAAAATATTTTACCTGTTTGTACTTTTAGCATCAGCAGACTTTAATTATTCTTTAAAATTAACCGAATGTTAATAGTATATTAGTGGCTAAACATTTGAAAATCAGAACAACGAATAGGATGCATCTTGTTTAGTCATTAGAAATATTATTCTCTAAATCATTTACATGAGTTCGAATAGATATAATTTGTATTGACATTTGAATCCTACTTGGCCACTGCGTAGCGTTGGGATTTGTTTTAGTGCATACTAAATTTATGTCATTATACATAAGGCAATTAATTCTAATTTAGAAATACAACACAAAGATAACTTAACACAGCCCTCAGATAGACATAAAGATAAAAACACATTTCTTATTACATATGCAAGAACAAACACATACAAGTTCTCTTTATTTCCGTCCGGTATTCGAGCGTGGAATGGGTTGCCTGAAGAAAACAGGAAAGCCAACACTTTATCATCATTTAAAACTCTAGTGAGAATACAGGATTAACATAAACCATAGAAATACGTATGACGCAATAATCTTCTGTACAGAAGGAGCGTCTGTAACATATAAGATAAGATAAATTTATACTTGCATTCATGTGAAAAAAATGTAATGTTCTAAAACGCTTGCGATTTAAGGGAGAAAACATCTCAAAACATCAATCTCAATAGGATTTTTTCTTTTTTTTTTACAGTCCATTGTGTCAGGCTCTCGTCTGCTGCATCTCCTAGTTTTTCTAGGAATGTTAAGCAATAGCCGCACCTTTCCGTGTACCTTACAGGACCTCAAACAGTCAGTCGACTTGGCGTCATACCCAAGCGTCAATTTAAGTACAACCGAGGCCCCCCAGCCGAAGCAGCTACCCAGCGATAAAAAGCAAGATGAGGAACGAAGGGATAGACGTCCTTCCAATTATTTAATTGGTGCTCCAGGCAGATAAAACAAGAATGAGTTCACACTGCTGTACAACTAGTAATTGGAGAGTTCTACTTTCAAAAAGCGCCTTTTTAATAAAAAATTTACCGCTTGATTTTAATGTTATCTTATTTTTATTGGAATAAACAATACATTTTAAATTGAAAAAAAATATTGAGAGTTGATTGTATATTACACTTTGGTGCATTGAAAAGTCAATTAAAACATTATATTTTTTAGCTATGTACGATTAGGTGTACCTGGATGTAAAAAGCATACGCATAAATCCGACTTTGGTACAAGGGATACCCTAGGCCCCGGGAACAAATCCCTGCCAAATTCAATTTTGCCAAGATTAATGTCAAACGTTTTAACAAGAACTTCCTGTTACTTAGTTTTGTTTTCTTTGACAACAACGTATTTTTGTGCTTTTTTAATAGTATATTTTCTATTCCGATTTCTGATTCCTTCCAACTAGAAGTTAACTGTAAGTTAAGCCCTCGTTCACGAATTGCTGTTTTTTAAATTTATGTGTACCATGTTTCAATTTCATTCGATTAGCAATTTCGTTCATTATTTTAATTTTAAAAACAATAGACATTAACATAAAGATAATGACGCCTTGGAAGAATAAACCACTTAAGTACGCCAGACTTGTTTCTCTGTTGTCTACGTGAAAATCAAACTTGAATACGCTACATGTACCATCACACTAGTGTTATGTTCGTACACTACTCCAGCCCTATGTTTTATGTTCAGCTCAGTAGCTATAGTATCAGAAGATTTAAGATTCATTATGGAGTTTAAAGTTTTGGCATTAGATTCATTTACGTATTTTTATATAATTTCTTTAATTTTCTGTATCTTGACTTTTTTTTTAAAAAACATTACTTTTAGCGTTTTCAATTTTTAATGCTAATTAACAATGAGGAATTCACCGCCCCCTTCACCATGATTCACTCAGAGCATTCGAATGGCTCATGTGAGAAATGTATAGGGTACAGCTATAGCATTCGAATGGCTCATGTGAGAAATGTATAGGGTACAGCTATAGCATTCGAATGGCTCATGTGAGAAATGTATAGGGTACAGCTATAGCATTCGAATGGCTCATGTGATAAATGTATAGGGTACAGCTATAGCATTCGAATGGCTCATGTGAGAAATGTATAGGGTACAGCTATAGCATTCGAATGGCGCATTCGAATGGCTCATGTGAGAAATGTATAGGGTACAGCTATAGCATTCGAATGGCTCATGTGAGAAATGTATAGGGTACAGCTATTTTGTTGCTTTTACAACAGAAGCGGCTTTCAAATTTGAAGAATTATTTAAGTTACCACCACATCAGTGTCACTTTCTCATGCTAAATAAGCCTCTTGTTTTTCAGTACAATAACATTATTAGAGCAGAATTTACTGATTATTGAGCTTGAAGTTTCACATACTTAAGGGTAGTTTCATTAATTTTATTTTATTAATATCATTTCTGGCATTTCTTTTATAAAGATAGAGAGATCTACTTTTTTATACTATTTTCCCTGTGTAAAACTAATTAAAGGCGTAGGAATTAGCCGCCCCTAGCCAACTGCCACACGGGGCATCTGCCCCCTTGCCCCCCTCGCTACGCCACTGTCAACCAATGTTAAGTATACACAAGAGATATTTTAAAATGTAACACTTCACTTTGAAAGTCAGTAAAAATCTCCATAATAAATTTGTTTTACAATATTAAGTAAGATTTGTAAAAAGTTAGCAACATTTTGGCATAGTATTTTTATATTTAATTCAATAAAGAGTTAATAAAGTATTTTTGGTTTTCTTAATACTTTTATATTTATTGTCAAGTTTATCATCACAAAATCAATGTGAGTGCAGTGATTATTACGTATTGTAAAACATTATCCAAGTCTGCTTTTTAAACATAAATCAATTTTACTATTTTTCCTTATCACTTTTGTACTATAAGCTCTATATTTAAGTTGTGTAGTGATTTAATGAAAAGTATTTATTTCATTATTAATTCAAAAATTGTTCCATTGAGCAGTTTTTCCGGTTTGTGTTAGGGACATGTAAGAATCCCTTACCAAAATTACTCGGATTTTTTGTTTTTAGTTTCTAAGTTTTAATTGATGGCACAGACCTTTCATATACCTTAGGCTAGTGTTGTATTTGTTTATAAATTTTAATTGGTGGCACAGATCTTTCATATATACCTTAGGCTAGTGTTGTATTTGTTTATAAATTTTAATTGGTGGCACAGATCTTTCATATACCTTAGGCTAGTGTTGTATTTGTTTATAAATTTTAATTGGTTGCACAGATCTTTCATATATACCTTAGGCTAGTAATGGATTAGTTTATAAATTTTAATTGGTGACACAGATCTTTCATATATACCCTAGGCTAGTAATGGATTAGTTTATAAATTTTAATTGGTGGCACAGATCTTTCATATATACCTTAGGCTAGTAATGGATTAGTTGATAAATTTTAATTGGTGGCACAGATCTTTCATATATACCTTAGGCTAGTGATGGATTCATTTATTTATTTATTTTTTTTAATCCCATAACCTCTTTTTATCGAGGTCGTAGAGGATTCTAATGTTTCCATTAGAATATTCTCGGGCTTAATAGACACTGGCGGCGCCCATCCCTCTCCAGGTCAGCGGAGGACTTTCTAAGCGTTAGTCATTGCACAACATTTTTATAGTGGCTTTTCGTGGGCTTGAACCCACGCCCCTCAGCTTGTGAGGGTAGCGCACTATTGACTTCGCTACATTTTAATTGGTGGCACAGATCTTTCATATACTTAAGGCAAGTGATGGATTGTCTGTTTTTGAAGCCGGTAATAAGTGTTGCGGAATAGTGTGAACTAATTGTACCAGAAACTGACTCAATCACAATCTTAAGCCCCATAATGGTTGCGGTCGTTGGAAGGAGCGAATGGACAAATCAACATACACCGACCTATAAGGTTGACTATTTTGAGCGGCAGCCAGTAATTCATTCAACCACATCACTGTCGATTCTGTTATGCTGTGAATCCAACTTTTCCGTGGTCGACACCTTCACCAGCCCCTTTCTACATTGCCTTCAATGTTATTCTACGCTAGTATTTCAACTGCATTGTTATTTCATCAGCTCTTATTGTAAACATTACAACTAGTATGTTTAGTAAGAAATGTGCATAATGGTCCGATTTTGTCTGAAGTGAATTGTTGAAATTTAAGTTTAATATTTTGGTATTATTAAAACAAAGTATAACGAGGGCGAAAGTTGGGTTCCATCAAAGGAAGAATGTTCCTTAAACTCAGGAATTATCTATCTGCTGTTGCTGTGTAAAAGAGAGAGGATATCAAAGACTTAAACTTGAAAAGTTTACAATGGTAGATTGGTGCCATCTAGAGAAGAAAGCGAATTTAATTAGCTCTAATTCGTTGCCATTATTACAGTTCTAAACTAATATTTTGTATCTTTTGATCTTTTTATGAAGTTTTTTTATTTAGTCTATTTAATATTTTAATTCTTTTCAACTTTTCTGAGTGTAAAAATGTTTTTTAATGAAGTCGGGATAGATCTACTTAATCTAATATGGTATTTTTTAAAAATAAAAATCTATTTATGTGTCCTCTACTTTCAATCAGTGGCACCAAAATTTGTGTAAACAATCTCTCGGATTTGTCTGAGAGTATGTAGATCTAACAACAAAGACAAACTTAAAAGAATTTTGAACACTTGCGTTTATTTTATGTACATTTTGAACACTATAGCTCAACGATCAAGCTGTGTTTCTTTGATTCATTCATTATTTTCTTGTTGGATTTCTGGTAGACAAACTGTCCAGCATCTAATCATTTAAACCTGCTTTGGTCGCAAACTCCTTCAATGTTCTGAAAAAAAAATATTTCTAATAAAGAATGTTGACATTTATTGTTATTTACTTAGTCGGCATCTAGATATAAAAATAAATAAATATTCATTGTTTTGACTTTTTCTTCTTGTATATTTCAGGGTCACGATAAGGTTTAATTAAATAAATTAAACTTTTATACTTCACATCGCTTCTGATATAAAGTGATGCTACTTTAGGATATATACCCCCAGACCCCAGTATTAGTCCGTTGCAAAATGGAATTCCGCTCTCGAAAAGCTTGAGACCACACAGCAAAAATTACGATACAATAGCACGAGCTTTAAATAGATAACAATCTCTAAGCCCATAGTTATTGGCTCACCTGATACCTTCATCACAGGTGACTGAGCCATCTTTGTCCTTGTCGAGCACAGACATCAGAGCCTTGTAGTCGGATTCGTTCAGTACTGTGTTGTTATCACTGTCGAACTGGTCAAACAAACGTCCGGCCGCGTCTGAACTCATCCCGCCCTTGACTTTCAGTGCGACGTACCAATCCCTGGTAATGTCAAGGTCAGCTTGGTTTTCTTTCACACGCTTTCATTTTAAAAAAACACCAGGAAAGTTTCATATAACATTGTCATTGTTATATTGAACAAAAAGGTTCATAGTTTAATATTTTTATGTGCTAATTTTACCGTGATTCTGGGCCTGAAAATCTTTTTTTACAGCGCTTTATATGTCTGTAGAAACATAATCCTCTCAATTTCCAAGCAATTTCATAAGTTAAAACAACAGATTTCTAGAATTTTGTTACACTACCGTACTCAACCATGGGTCTAAGAAATAACAAGGACTTGATACAATTAGCAATTGATCGTCGCAAATGGAAATCCATGACCTCTGCCCTATGTGCCGTCTTCGGCCCGAGAGGAAATAACTAACTAACTAACTAACCGTACTAGAAAAAACTTCTTTTTCTTAGAATCACTATCGAGTGGATTCCACATATACCGACAGATAAAGAGATTTTAAAGAACACTTGCTTCTTTTTCTGTCATCCTATACTTCTATTTTTTTCCAAAGTTTTTTGTCTCAATTTTCTTCGGTTAGTTTTTCCACCACATGAGATTTAAGTTCGATTTTAATACGAGCGTATATCTAGTTGTATTTGTAAAGTTTTTTATACAAAACATAACATATATGCAACTGTCAATTATTAAAGCTTTAGTTTATTATTTTAATAACAAGCTCTGTTTAGGTATTTTGTATTTTAATTGAAAGGTTTATGACATTTTGTATAACACATCCCTGATTCCCTGTAAAAAAAATTTTTTTATAGAATTCTAATTTCAACCGTCACAAATTCGAGCCTGATTCAAACAGGAAAATCGAAAAATTATACAATTAAAACATTAATATAATTTAAGTAGTGTTTTAAACCGTGAAAACACTTAAAAACGTAATAATCTTCTCTAATAGTATGTAATAGTTAAGATAATATTAACAAAACTTTATCTAACTATAAATATTAAAGAGGTACATCGGAACTTGCACAAACTTGCTACAAGTCCAAGAAACTATATTTATAAAACACCAATTACGTAGCAGGGTATTTATTTGTATAAAAGAATTTGAGATAATATTTATAAATCGTCATTTGATCATGTACACAAATACGTACATTAAAAATTTCTCTTAATTCCTCCAAGTCTAAGACACCGTTCTTGTTCAAGTCACTTGATTTAAAATTCTCAACTAGCTCAGTGGAGTAGTTGCATGGCTGCTCCAAGCCTAGGGTTTGAGCTACTACCAGCAGAATACTGAAGACGTGAATGCTCATTTTTTATCTGAAATTTTTTTTTTTAAAAAGTGTGTTCTTGTGAAATTGTTAAATTTTATCAGTAATATTTTATAAAAGAAAAGCGAGAGGGCCGAAAACAATGAGCCAACTACTGGTATCAAAGACTTTTAAGGCTGATGAGGATAAGATATCTCTTAGGCCGATGGACGGGGATCAGAGACAGATGAGGCTGATGGGCATTGTGGGAAGGTGACTTCTTACAAGTATGTCTCTAAGGCTTCTATCTCTCCCGAAAGCAAAAATAGGAGGTTTTTTGAAGACCTGCTGAGTTAGAGGGTCAGCCATAAGGCTTGGTCGATTTTTGAGAATCACCTGGCGGGCTTTAAAATTATGATAGCTGCTTGTGGAGGGGAGACACGTCACACAAAACGATTGGCTCTAACATACAGTGCAGGATCCAAAATGTGGACGAAAAAATATGTGTAAACAATCCCAAAAAATGTCCATGAGTAGTTCACTCATCAAAACGTATGGTGATGGGCACAACATCAATCTCATGTTATGTGGATTAACACTAAAACAATCACAAACGGAAGGGTCCGAAATCAAATAATTACATGTTTTAAGGATGGGCTTTGTACTCATCCCTAAAATATAGGGATGGACAATACACCAATCCCAAATTATAGGAATGGATGGTGAAGCAATCTCTAATTACATGGATGGAAACTTGGACACCACACAAATTCCAACTTTCAGAGAGGCCAATACATCAGTCCTTACTGATTGAGAAGTAAACGCATTTTTGGATGGTAACTACTTATCATCAAAATTGAAAGTGACCCACTGAGATTTATTTTTTAATTATTAATTATTGTTAACATGTCATAATCTCCACATTGATGTGTTAGGCGTAGTGACTTAGGTGTATTTTAAACGGATTATTTTTCAATTCAAGTCTTCAAATATCAATTAAATATCCGGCATCCTTCCGTCTCGCCAGACGATGGTGCATCACCGTTGGGTTGGGTTGCATTTCCTCGAGTGACTGTGCAGTCCTATCCTTGAGTGACAGTCTTTGCAACAGTTTTTACACACGAGTTCTGTGCTTCCAAATGTTTTGGCCTTTCTCCTAGCTCTTCTGTCTGCAGCCTCCTCCATTCTTCGCTCCTCGGCTACTATCACGCCCTCTTTGACAACTGTGCGCCACGTAGATCGGTCTTCTGCCTTACACTCCCAGTCACTTGTATGTATTTTGGCTGCTTTCATGTCCCTTTGACAGACATCTTTAAATCGCAAGCGTGGGCGACCTGTTTTCCTCTTTCCTGAAGCAAGTTCACCATATAGGAGGTCCTTCGGGATGCGGCCGGGGCTCATTCTTTTGACATGTCCTAGCCACCTCAGGCGTCTTTCACTAAGAATTGAGAACATGCTTTGGGTATTGGCACGCGTTAGTACCTCACTATTAGGTACTTTTTCTTGCCATTTAATACCAAGGATGCGGCGCAAGCATCTCAAATGGAAGCTGTTAAGCTTACGCTCTTGTGATGTATAAGTGGTCCATGTCTCGCTCCCATATAGTAGTGTACTGATGACACAGGCTCGATAGACGCACAGTTTGGTTTTCTCCGTTAGCTTGGTGTTTTGCCAGACCCGCTTATTTAGTTTAGCCATTGTTGCGGCTGCCTTGCCAATTCTGCTGTTTATTTCTTCTTCAATGGACAGTGTATTGGAGACCTTGGATCCCAAGTAGGTGAAGCTGTCCACAACCTCCAAGTTTTCATTATCGATATTTATGGTAGGAGGAGGTCGAGTGTCTTGGGCCATGATGTTTGTCTTTTTCAAGCTGATTTGCAGACCAAATTCTTTGCAGGCATTGGAGAAGCTTGACACGAGTTGTTGCAAACCAGATTCTGTATGTGCTGTTAGTGCCGCATCATCCGCAAATAGTAGCTCTCGAATTAGGACATCCGTCGTTTTGGTCTTGGCTCGGAGGCGGGCAGTGTTGAAAAGTCCTCCATCAGCTCTGGTATGTAACCAGATTCCCTCACTGCTATCCTTGAATGCGTATCGAAGAAGTACAGAGAAGAATATTGCGAAGAGTGTTGGTGCGAGTACACAACCTTGTTTAACTCCGCTGCTGACAGGGAAGGCCTCTGACTTAGCTCCATCGAACTGTACTGTGCCAAGCATATTTTCATGGAACTGTCTGATGATGGCAAGTAGGTGAGGGGGACATCCAATTTTTGCCAGTATTTGGAATAGCCCGTTGCGACTGACTAAGTCGAAGGCTTTTGTAAGGTCCACAAATGCAATGTATAGTGGCATCTGCTGCTCTCTGCATTTTTCCTGGAGCTGTCGTATGGAGAACACCATGTCTATGGTAGACCGACCGGACCGGAAACCACACTCAATTAAATAGGTTAAAACTAATTGTGTTGTTTTGTTGTTGTTGTTGTTTTTGTTGTTGTTGAGTGTTTTTGTTTTTTGTTTGTTTGTTCTTTTGTTTGTTTTTTGTGTTTTGTTTTTTGTGTGTGTGTGGTTTTTTTTTGTAGTTTTTTTTTTTTTGTTGCCTTTCTTTGAACACAATCTTATTTTAAAAGAAATATATTTCCTTTAAAAAATAATATATGTACTAATTTCGTCCAAGGAAACAGCTTTATGTAAAGATATGTTTGAGAAGTTATACCCAAAAATTAACTATACCGATGGCGAATAAATTCGCTTAAGACATCACTTTATCTTTGAAAGTTTATGTTCATTTTAAGCTATTCACTTCTAATAAACAAACTACTCTAATAGAGCTGAAGTGGCTAAATAATATTCCTGTTTATATGTAATTTGGCAGATCTAAAACTACTGGCTATATTAAAAGATAAGATTTTATGACATCCCCAGAATAGGGATACATATTTAATAGTTGACATAGGAAAGGCAAAATATAGTACAAGAAAGCTGACCGATTAAAATAACCCGAACAAAATGGGGGATAGACGGCAAACAGGCTTATAAATTAGTACAATGGAAAACAGGTAGACAGGGTATGAGGTAGCCTGAAAGGACGTAACAAAACAGTGAACGTTCTGGCAAAGAACCTTCCTCAACTAACAAAAAATACGCAAATAAAACGAATATAAAAAATTAAAAAATTAAAAACTTAGCTGTGATGAAATGCCAAGAGTCAATGAAAGCCCAATGAAAGCTTAATTTAATTTGTACTAGCCTGCAGTTTGTCAAAATATTGAGACGAATTTGTAAACGCCAACAAACTATGACTGTAGAGATGAAAAGAAATTTCGCATTCAACAACTGACATCGCATTTAGGGAAGTCCTCTATACTACTGAGTATTTGGTTCGATTCAAAAGGCTTTACCAATGGTCTAGCGTAGAGTTTTAAATAGTAAGGAAGAAGCAGTATCGATACCAAAAGACAAGGAGAAGTACCGATACCAAACAATCATGCACTTAAACTTGTCTACAATAAACACACTTTTAGTTGTCAGTCAGTTCTTCTGGTCAAATCATGTGCCAAATAAATGTTCCTTTGTGTACAGAATATAAAACATGGATAGAATCTTATTCGTAACAAGAGCAAACCTGATATTATTTTTCTGACAAAGACCTTTAGAAATCAGGCCCAAGTCATAAAGAGAGGGTCAATATGAACGTGCAATGTTTTGTGAAAACTTGTCAGGCTTAAACATACGTCCTGCCAGGCCCATACAAAACCTGTTTTAATAATATATATTTTTGTTTCACTAGTGTACCAGCTGGTGGCTTAATAAAAAATTTATGTCACGATTTTAAAATCTTTAATATTACGCTGTGATAAATGGCATTAATACCTACTTTTAGTGCTATTTGCATATAACAGCAGCAAGCATGAAAGCACAGGCTTTAGTCCTCTTGAATTAATGTTTGGTCAAAACCCTCAAGTCCTTTAACAACTTTTAAAGACAGACTTATAAGCAAGCAAGATGCCATTCAGGACAGAAATCAACTAATGTCCGAAACCAGAGATAAAATACTATACAGTAAGAAACAGCAAAGCAAAGACTAATCAAACAGAGTACAAGACACAAAGAAATAAAAAAAATAAAAACAGACAATTAAGATCATTTGAGCCAAAACAACAAGTGTTAGTGTCATTGCCAAATTCAATGAATAAAATGACATGGCAAGGTTCCTACATAATTGAGGACAAACTCAGTGATGTCACATATAATTTCAACAAAAAACTGAATATGGATACACTTAGCGCATATAGTGACAACAGACAAGAAATACACACATTAAATGTCATCAACAAAGAGAATGATAACAATGATATTGACACAATGAAAAAGAAAAGCACAAACATAGAAAATATATCAGCGAACATACCAGATATTATAAAAATATGGAGATGAATTTTTTTTAATACAAAGGCTTCATCACATAAGAAACAGGAAACACAAAAACTGTAACTCACAAAATACAACTTCTAGAACATGAACCATTCAAAACTAAGGTATACCCTATTCCCATGGTTTATATATTCGGCATCCTTCCGTCTCGCGAGACGATGGTGCATCACCGTTGGGTTGGGTTGCATTTTCTCGAGTGGCTGTGCAGTCCTATCCTTGAGTGACAGTCTTTGCCACAGTTTTTACACACGAGTTCTGTGTTCTATTTCCAAATGTTTTGGCCTTTCTCCTAGCTCTTCTGTCTGCAGCCTCCTCCATTCTTCACTCCTCGGCTTACATGACGCCCTCTTTGACAACCGTGCGCCACGTAGATCGGTCATCTGCCTTACACTCCCAGTCGCTTGTATGTATTTTGGCTGCTTTCATGTCCTTTTGACAGACATCTTTAAATCGCTGACGTGGGTGACCTGTTTTCCTCTTTCCCGAAGCAAGTTCACCATATTTGGGATCTTTCGGAATGCGACCAGGCTCATTCTTTTAACACTTTAACTAAGGATTGAGAACATGCTTTGGGTATTCGCACACATTAGGACCTCACTATTAGGCACTTTGTCTTGCCATTTAATATTAAGGAATATTTAATATTAATATCTCATATGGAAGCTATTAAGCTTTCGCTCTTGGGATTTATAAGTGGTCCATGTCTCGCTCCTGTATAGTAGTGTAATGATGACTCCAGCTCGATAGACGCACAGTTTGGTTTTCTCCGTTAGCTTGATGTTTTGCCAGACCCGCTTTTTTAATTTAGCCATTGTGGCAGCTGCCTTGCCAATTCTGCTGTTTATTTCTTCTTCAATAGACAGTGTATCTGAGACATTGGACCCCAAGTAGGTGAAGCTGTCCACAGCCTCCAATTTTTCAAGTTTTCATTATCGATATTTATGGTAGGAGGAGGTCGAGTGTCTTAGGCCATGATATTTGTCTTTTTCAAGCTGATTTGCAGACAAATTTATTTGCAGGCATTGGAGAAGCTTGACACGAGTTGTTGCAAACCAGTTTCTGTGTGTGCTGTTAGTGCCACATGCATCGTCCGCGAATTAGGACATCTGTGGTTTTGGTCTTGGCTCGGAGAGCATCTGCTCTGGTGTGTAACCAGATTCCCTCAATGCTATCCTTGAATACGTATTGAAGTAGTACAGATAAGAATACTGCGAACAGTTTTGGTGCGAGTACACAACCTTGTTTAACTCCGATGGTAACTGGAAAGACTTCTGACTTAGCTCCATCTACCTGCACTGTGCCCTGAATATTTTCATGGAACTGTCTTATAATAAAAGTAATAATAATAAAATGATAATTTATATGGTGCTGTATCCCAGCAAGGAGCCGGGCTCACAGCGCTTTACATGGAAATAACAATACATATATTAATAATAGAAACATTCATATCATACTAACTACATAAATGACAATACGTTATACATCAGCTACGTTAATCATTTAAAGAAATGTTGTTTCATTAATTTTCAAAATAAATTTTAAAGAGATGTGTCTTAAGTGCAGTCTTGAATGACTTAGCAGTTGAAATACTACGGATGTGTAATGGAAGAGAATTCCATTTTTGGCTGCACAAAAAGATAATGACCTTTCGCCAAATGTTTTAGTTCTTGTCTTATGAACACAGAGAATGCATGTATCTGCAGAAGAGCGTAGCTGACGACTTGGTGAGTAGACTGACAAAAGTTCAGTAAGATATGAAGGGCATGAGTCAGAAAAGAAGTTGTGACACAGAACGGCCAGTTTGTAATCAATTCGGGCTTGTATGGGTAGCCCATGAAGTGAGTAAAGTAGCGGAGTAACATGGTCATGTTTTTTTGCGTTTATAACTAGTCTGGCAGCTGAATTTTGAACTCTCTGTAGTTTTTCAATGCATTGTTTTGGCGCACCTGACAGAAGAGAATAGCAGTAATCAATATGAGCTAGAACAAGAGCACAGGATAGAGTTTTTGTTGCACTATCTGTTAAGTAATGACGGATTGAACTGATCTGACGAATGGCAGTATAGGCAGAGCGACAGATGTGATTGATGAAGTTGTTGGTAGACATGTTGTCAGAAATAATGTAGCCAAGATTCCTAGTCGATGTTGTGAACAGTATATCAGAACTAGTCACCTGTATAGAATTCGGAAGAGTCAAAGTACTGCGTGATTTATTGTTACAGAATAGAAGTGCTTCTGTCTTATTATCATTCAGTTTGAGCTTGCTTAAAGTCATCCAAGACTTTACCTCACCAATGCACTCCTGCATCAATTGGACAGTGAAGTCAATATCAGAGGGCAAGTAGGTGAGGGGGACAGCCGATTTTTGCCAGTATTTTGAACAGTAGTATTTCGACTGACGAAATCAAAGGCTTGTTTAAGGTCCACAAAGGAAATGATTAGTGGCTCATAGAGTCGCTGTAAAACAATAAATGTGCCATCTTCTCAAAGAAAACAAAATTAGAAAAGCAGTTGCGGCTAACTATACCTCACCAACTGTGATAGTAAAGAACAAGAATGGAAAGATTTGACTATGTTGTGATTAAGGACACTCGAACAACATAATTAAATAATACCATGAACCCATTGGAGATCCAAGAGATATTGTAATTCCAAAATATTCATTACATTTGATTTAAACACAGGTATTTGGCAAATAAACGTGGATCCTACCTCTGTCAAATACACTTCATTTATAGCCATTGATGAAGTATATGAATGGCTAGTGATGCTGTTTGGACTAGTGAACAGTACAGCCACTTTTAGTAGATTTATGAAAGTGATGTTACAGGGCATCCCAAATGTGGTACATTATGTTGACGACATATGAATCCATATTAAAGATTGGGAAACGCATATACATACACTTGAAGCTGTACTAATTAGACTCAAGGAACATAATGTTACAATTACAATCTCACCTGAGAAATTAAACGTTGGAGAGAAACACATTGATTTTCTGGGATACAGATTAGGAGGAAATGAAATCATTCTAACTGCAGAGAATGAAAATGAGATATTAATTTGTCAATCCCAACATAAAAAAGCAAGTTCAAGCCCTGCTGGGACTTTGCAATTTCTACAGACCATTTATTGAAAACTATTGCTGAGATTGTTCCCCAGTGGCGGCGTTAGGTAAGCGCGGGGCCTAGTGCCAACAATGACCCCACGGGGCCAGAGTACCAGTAAAGATCGCTAAGCACCAGTATGCTTTGGTATTTAAAAATATGAAATATCTTGATTATTGTGTAATTTTAATACCGCGCGTCACCTTTTTATTAAATTATTACAAGTTCATTATTTTCGCTGGTCTATAATTAACGGTTTATAAAGTGGATTGGCTGAATGGTACATCTGGCCTATTTTCCGCTAACGGTGTAAAGCTTTCAAAGACGTCTAGAGCTACGCTACGGAATTTGACCTTCAAAAAGGATTACAAGAGTGCCTCTTTCGTTTCGTTACAATCGTTTCCAGCATACGTTCTACCATTCACTCTTTGGTTCTACATGTATAGGCTATTAACCAGGACGAGACATGTTCAGGACCGAAACGCGGGGCCTACCTAAGCGCGGGGCCTGGGACAGTCGCCCCAGTTGCCACCCTAAAACGCCGCTTCTGTTGTTCACCCACTGACAGAGATTACGAAACACACAGATCTTGAGTCCCAGAATGCCATGTTTGCTGACAATCTGGTGATATGGAGCTCAGGAAACAATGTTGCAACACTGCAGAAACGGTTGCAGAATGATCTGAATCGTATTGAAAATTAGGCCAACCATTGGCGCCTAGAAGTCAATACGGAAAAAACGGTCCATTCCATTTTCACTAATGGGCGGAATGCCCTGAAGCACGAGGTGGTGCTGAAAGAGGTTAAATTGAGATCAGACGCTAACGTACTTGGGAATAAAGCTGGACCAGAATTTCCAGATGCATAACCATATGCGTGAATTATGCGCCAAAACCACAGCAAAATTGTCCCTGGTGAAGAAGCTAGATAGCACTAGTTGGGATGCAAATGCAAGACTACAAAGAGTTCTCTATCTTGGTAGCTTGAGAAGTGCTATTGACTACAGCCTCCTGGTCCAGGCCTTTGCGTGCCGTACGGCTCTAGAGGGACTGGACCGATTACAGAACCAAGCTGTACGGTTCATTTGCGGGGTGTTACGACTGAAACGACCCTCCTTTATGGATGCGTTACACGAGCTAAAAGATTCAGTCCCCCTACCCAAACACAGGGAACGAATGCAACTGGCCCCTGCTCTAGGGCCACATGAAAGCTTTGACCCGCCTGAAATACGTTTGACACTGGTAATGCCGCGGTGACTAGGGCCAGTCCCGTTGAGCACTTGCGAGACGAGACTTTGCGCACTATCGAAGCCTATGGAGACAGCGTGGTAAAAGTCTTTACAGACGGCTCACGTTTCAGAGATGGCAGAAGTGGATACGGTGTACTAATTCAATACCCCCAGCCAGGACCAGACAGCGTCGAACTGTCAGGGCGTGTGGATCCGCTAACAGTAGTCATGACGCCTAACTGGAAGCAGTACACAGGAGTTTGAAGGAGGTGCGCCGATGTCTTGCAAAGAGAAAGGTTTTCCAGACCGTCGTGGTCTTCACCGATTCTCGGTTTTCACTCGAGACCTTGGATCGATCCTCTCTGGAGGCCAAGACGGTAAGTGTCATTTTGGAGACAGTAGGTGAAATCTTGGCACGTGGCGGCTGAGTAGTCCTACAGTACACGACCGGACCCAATCAGACAGGGTTGCCGCACTGGCAAAGGCAGGCGCAGCCCAGCCCCAACCCGATAAGCCCTTGACCCAACTGGGGATCAAGTCGTGGCTAAAAGGCCATTTCCATGAGAAGTGGCATGAGGGCTGGGCAAATGGGAATACGGCCAGGAAGGTATACAAGAAAATGCCGCGACCGAACAAAAGCTTTCCTTGAACGTAGTAATCAGACACTCAGAACACGAATGGGGACTGATCATTATCCCACACGAAGCTCCTTGTATAAGTTTGACAACAGGAGGGAACTGGCCTGTCGGCTGTGTGGCTGCCCGGAGGAGACGGTGGCCCACGTACTCGAGTATTGCCCCGAGTTGGACGGGGGTTTGGAGGGTGAAGTTTTGGTACCTGCAGAAGATTACCCCTATGGCGGTGCCAGCTTGATGAAGCTCGCTTGCGATAAATTGAACCGGGTCCTAAGAGCCTAATGGCTCGACCCAAAAGCGAATGTACATTCGTATAAAGAAAACACCTACCAAATGTGGCTAGACTTTAATACTTTAAGGAGTATTCTCAAGTAATCTACATCTTTATTTGAGTTCCGGTAAATAGCTCGACCATCTTTACTTTGTACTAATCTCTTTTTTTTTTTTTTACAAAATTAACCTCGTGTATTAAACATACATGGAGCATTTAAAAATATTAGAAGAGAACCAACAAAGTTTGTCAAAAGTTTATTACTTCGTAGCGGAAATAGGACTTGAAAGTGTGCATAGTTTACACTCTATAAGACATTTTTATTGGCTTACATAGCTAACACTCTATAAGACAGTTTTAGTAGGCTCACATATCTAAAACTCTATACGACAATTTTTATTGGCTTACATAGTTAACACTCTATAAGACAATCTTTATTGCTTACACTCTATAAGACAATTTTAATAGGCTCACATATCTAAAACTCTATACGACATTTTTTATTGCTTACAAAGCTAAGACAATTTTTATTTGCTCACATAGCTAACACTCTATAAGACAATTTTTATTGACTCACCCAATAGTCTCTTCACAGTCAATTTTACCATCATAGTCTTTGTCGAACACCGTCATCAGAGCCTTGTAGTCGGATTCATCTAGTACATTGTTTTTTAAACGGTCGAATTTATCAAACAAAGCTTTTGCTAGGTTTGAACATATATTATAATATTTCAAAAACGAGACGAACCGATCCTTGGTAATGACAGTGTCAGCCTGGTCCTCTTAAAATTGCTTTTTAAAAAATAGGAAAATTTCATATATCATTGTGATTGTTAGATTTAAAAATATTTTTTTAAAAAAACAAAATAAAACAAAAACAAAATAAAAACAAAAAAAACTTAAGTTCCATGTACTATGCTTACAACCCATCGATTCTTCATGTTGTGGTTTTGAAAAACAAATAGATGTACTTTCTTTTAGTAAATTCTCTGTGGAAACATTGGCTCCTCAGTGTTACAACATAAAATATTTTAAATCTAAGTTTAAAAATAACTTACGTCTTTCAAACGCCGTTATTTTTATTTACCAAGACCAAAATACAAGGAAACAGAAAAATAAAGCGCAAATTATTTATGATTCATACAGATATTTAACTTATATCTTAATTTAATATCTAATAAAAAATATGAGGTGACGACTTTCAGAACATACAAAGTTAATTTTTCAAGACTAAAGAGCTTTAAGGTCTAAGAGTTACATTTGTGTAGTGTGTCATAAACAAGGGGTAACCGTTTAAAATGTGTTTTAATTTTAAACAAAGTGTTTTAGATCATATAAAGAGGTAATCAGGGTAATTTTTTAAAAAAACTATTCTAACTATAAAACTCCAATAGAATTCATGTAGAGAGACAAACCATGAACTAACTTACAAAACGCAACAGCCTTCTGTATCGGAGAAGCGTTTGTAATAGTTAGGATAGGTTTTATTATTGAAATCCTTTAATTATGGGCAAACAGACTTATATCAAAACTTCCAGTGAGTTCCTCCAAGTCTAAGAAACCACTATTGTCTTTGTCATAGGACTTAAAAGATTTAACTGCCTCATCTGGGTAGTTACACGATTGCTCTAAGCCCAAGGTGTGAGCTAGTAGATCTATCAGCATAACACAGAAGACGTGCTTGTTCATTTCTGCTCTGTAATTAAAATAATAAAAATTATTTGCTTCAATTGAAATGGTCAAAATATTACCAGTAAGCTTTTATTACAAAGAAAAGGGTTTGCCGAGAACACTGAGACTACTGACGGGGATCAGAGACCCATGAGAATGATGGATGGGGATCAGAGACCTCTATGACTGATGGACGGGGATCTGATAACTCTATGGCTGATGGACGGGGATCAAAGACCTCTGATACTAATGGATGGGGATCAGAGACCTCTGAGACTAATGGATGAGGATCAGAGACATCTAAGGCTAAGGGATCAGAGACTAATGGATGGGGATCAGAGACCTCTAGGGCTAATGGACGTGGATCAGAGACCTCTGGGACTAATGGTTTAGGATCATAGACCTCTGAGACTAATGGATGGGGATCAATGACCTCTGAGACTAATGGATAGGGATCAGAGACCTCTGAGTCTAATGGATGAGGATCAGAGACCTCTGAAACTAATGGTTTAGAATCATAGACCTCTGAGACTAATGGATAGGGATCAGAAACCTCTGAGTCTAATGGATGAGGATCAGAGACCTCTGAGACTAATGGATGGTGATCAATGACCTCTGAGACTAATAGATAGGGATCAGAGACCTCTGAGTCTAATGGATGAGGATCAGAGACCTCTGAGACTAATGGATGGGGATCAATGACCTCTGAGACTAATGGATAGGGATCAGAGACCTCTGAGTCTAATGGATGAGGATCAGAGACCTCTGAAAAAATGGTTTAGAATCATAGACCTCTGAGACTAATGGATAGGGATCAGAAACCTCTGAGTCTAATGAATGGGGATCAGAGACCTCTGAGACTAATGGATGGGGATCAATGACCTCTGAGACTAATGGATGGGGATCAATGACCTCTGAGACTAATGGATAGGGATCAGAGACCTCTGAGTCTAATGGATGGGGATCAGAGACCTGTGAGACTAATAGTTTGGTATAAGAGATCTCTGAGACTAATGGTTTGGGATCAGAGACCTCTGGGACTAATGGATGGGGATCAGAGATCTCTGAGTCTAATGGATGAGGATCAGAGACCTCTGAAACTAATAGTTTGGTATCAGAGACCTCTGAGATTAGGGATAGGAATCAGAGACCTCTGAGTCTAATGGATGGGGATCAGAGACCTCTGAGACTAATAGTTTGGGATCAGAGACCTCTGAGACTAGGGATAGGAATCAGAGACCTCTGAGTCTAATGGATGGGGATCAGAGACCTCTGAGACTAATGAATGGGGATCAGAGACCTCTAAGACTAATGGATGGGGATCAGAGACCTCAAAGACTAATGGATGGGGATCAGAGACCTCTAAGACTAATAGATGGGGATCAGAGACCTCTAAGACTAATGGATGGGGATCAGAGACCTCTAAGACTAATGGATGGGGATCAGAGACCTCTAAGACTAATGGATGGGGATCAGAAACCCCTAAGGCTAATGGATGGGGATCAGAGACCTCTAAGACTAATGGATGGGGATCAGAGACCTCTAAGACTAATGGATGGGGATCAGAAACCCCTAACGCTAATGGATGGGGATCAGAGACCTCTAAGACTAATGGATGGGGATCAGAAACCCCTAAGGCTAATGGATGAGGATCAGAGACCTCTAAGACTAATGGATGGGGATCAGAAACCCCTAGGGCTAATGGACTGAAATAAAGAACCAAAGAGGCCGATTTCTTGGGGCTCAGAGACATTGGAGACTGATGGAAGGAGCCCTTTGATGTTAATGACTATTATTAACAAAATCTCTGCTGACCTGGAAAGGAGATGGGCGCTGCCAAGATCTACTAAGCCCCCAGAAAGTTCTGATCAAAACATTGCAAAGTCCAATGACTACAAGGTTATTGTGGCGATAAGGATGTGGCTTACTGTAGTTTTAGTTCGATGTCCAGGGAGTATTCATAATAGTTATAATAATTATCTTATCGCACACAAGGATACAGTTTAGTGATCTCACAATCGATATACAACAAACAAGAATAGTGTAAAGTTAAATGAAATATAATTTTTTTACACTATTTACATATATTCAGCCAAGAATCATTAATTGATATCTTACACAACTAACTGCCTTATTCAAGGCTTATTATGATACTATGCAATTAAATTAATCTAATCAAGGTCTCTTATTACTATGTGTTAAAGTTAGTCTTTCTTAGGTTCCTATGGCTACAATATCATCATCAGGCGTTCTGCATATTAACCAATGTTCAATTTTATAATACTTAAACGGATAGTTCCTCATGAGGTGCTGAACTTGATCCTCCCAGCTAGTAGCCTCCAGGTGGGGTTCTGGACTTTGCTCAGTGGTGCTGATCCTCTGGGCCAGGCTGACTCCACTGTAGGGTGACTGGTGTAGATGACTCAGTGGTGCTAATTCTCTGGGTCAGGCTGACTCCACTGTAGGGTGACTGGTGTAGATGAGTTCCTGCTGGACTTCACAGGATACACAATGACAGTTCTCTCAAAAGAGATTAGGAATATTCGCTTATATATAAATGCGTCTACCGAAGACGCGGAGTCTTCAGGCTTCAGTTAGCCCGAGAATTGTCGTGGCTAACCGGCTTCGATCCTCACTTAAGAGTGGCGGATCGGCTTCAGTTGGGTACGGGTATGTACACCGCTGGGTGAAGATGGTTGATATGAGTCGAGGTTGACTGTGTCCAGACTTACCTGATGTGTGAGCCTCAGGGCATCCAATGGTTAGACTCGTCCTTGGTCTGATTGACTCTAACAACACTCTCATCCGATGCCTGTCAAGTAATATGTGCGTATCTTGGCTTGTCGGTAACCAGGGACCAGATTCTACAAAATAAGGTAGAAACTTGGGTAGTTTATCTGTGTTAATAACGAAGTGTCCATCCTTTGACATCCGAGCCTTCAGAGCAAGGTGTCAAAAAGGGGAACCAAAATATTCATATAACAATACAATGCAATGGCAAATAACATTTCAAATTATTATTCCACGTGTAGACCAACTTGGCTCACCTATATGGATGTTGTATATCAATCTATTTACAGTGATCTATACTAATTCAATTTATCTGTACTTAATCTATTTAACTTATTGATATTGTTATTATTATTATTGTATATTATCGATTTCTTATAGTTAAATAGGAATGATTATATTCTCGTTACTTGTGCACACAGAATGAACAATCAACAGTTAACCTTTTAATTACGTTAATCCATGTAACAGATTGAAACTGGTATCGTATCATTAACGATAATAGAATATAAAAACTCTAATTGTATTTGTACAACTACTTGTCGGAGACAAATAAATTCAACAGATAAATGAACTAACTAAGCATTTAATTATTAAATTCTTAATTACACATATAATGGCATTGAAGGACAGTGTGTTTAGTCGATAATTGAGTTCTAGATTCAAATTGTCAGCCTTGTTTTCTAAATTGAGCGCCTTTAGAGTTATTTCCCTTTTGTTTATTTCTTGCTTTGCAGCGGTGAATTGTACGTCCATAAATTTCACCAGTTATTGGACACAACAAAATACTTGGCGCGTGTTTTTATGTTGACAGAGATCACACCCTTTTCTTGAAACTATGAGTCCACGTGATGCTACAAAACGTGTGCGCGTACCATTAATTGTCCATGTTTCGCTCCTATACTTTAAGTCTCATGGCTATGAGAAATTGTGTGCAAACGGTTTATTTTGTGCTCTTTAGTGCACTGGAAGATCTATATCTTAATGGAGCCTCGAAAATTGTGGAAAATATTGTCGAAAATCGTCTATCAAGCCAAACATCTTTTTGGCGTATGTATATAATTTACGTCTCAGAAAGAATAATTTTTAAAGAATTTTTAAATAAAATATATACCCTTGAAAGAAATAAACGATTCAAAATTTGTCCTTTTTTAAAAAAAAAAAAACACAAATTTGATCAATTCACTATTTTAAACTAAACATACATATAAATGTACAATAATCTTTTTTTATAACAATAATACTAAAATGTAGACCCAACGAATGTTTCTTCTGCAGCTGTTTCTCGTCAAGGAAGTAGATATTAATTGACTTTTGCAGAAATTCTTAAATTTCTATCCTGTCAAATTGTTGAAGAATCTGACAAATGATACCTTGTAATATAAAAACTTAAACATTTGAAACGGAAATAGCAAATTATGTTATTGATTTCAAAGAAAACATATTTTTTTTAGCATAAAGTTTGGTACTATCGACTTACTTACAATATATCCACATGTAATCAACAGGTGTACCTACAAAATTTCGACATGTAATAAACGTGTTTTCTTTCATTATCTCCACATGTAATAAACGTGTTTACTTACATTATCTCCACATGTAATGAACGTGTTTACTTACATAATCTCCACATGTAATGAACGTGTTTACTTACATAATCTCCACATGTAATGAACGTGTTTACTTACATAATCTCCACAAGTAATGAACGTGTTTACTTACATAATCTCCACATGTAATGAACGTGTTTACTTACATAATCTCCACATGTAATGAACGTGTTTACTTACATAATCTCCACATGTAATGACCTTGTTTACTTACATAATCTCCACATGTAATGAACGTGTTTACTTACAGGTCAGCTAGAAATCAGACGACGTTCTTCAATACAACAAAACTTCTCAGGTCACAAGTCTCGTCACCACGATAGGTAACGTAATGATGGGAGTGACGCCAGCGTGTGTCTATATAGCTGTTAGTGGAGGGGAGACACGTCACACAAAACGATTGGCTCTAACATACAGGGGCGGATCTGGAAGGTGGAGTAAGAAAATGTGTTTTCTGAACTGAACTGTCCCGTAACAACGACCCAGCGTCGGGGCAACTTTTTGAGCTGCGCACTATCTCATGCCATGTGTCACGGTTCTGAGCTGCCTTCTGGGTATCGCTAAATGAAAGGCCGGTCCACTCTTTGATAATGTCTTCCTAACTCTTCCTTCGTCTGCCTCTTTTCCTTCTACCCTGGACTGTGCCTTGCAATATCGTCTTTGAGAGACCTCTTGATCTTGTCACGTGTCCGTACCATCGTAATTTCCTCTTTTTAATTGAGGTGAGAAGGTCCTCGTAAGGGACAATGACATCACTGATAGTGGTCCAATTTAATTAGCTCAATTTCAAATTCAGTGTTACTTTTCTAAAATAATATTTTGTAGCTTGTTTGCTTGTTTTATAAATCTTTAAATTTCTATTCAATCATTCGAAACTTGTCGAAATTTCAGTGTAATTTATTTTAATGAGGTTAGGATACTTAATTCAATTATATTATTTTATATGTATACGTTTGTACAATTTTTTGAAGTTGTTTTTTGAAAGTGTTAGATTTATAAGAAAAGTAAATTTTAAATAAATATTGAAGACTTTTGTTTATTTCACATTGGTCTTGAACGCGCATCAAGCATGAATTCTGTTGGCGCTATAGAACACATGCCTGCACTGCGGCTAATTTATTTTATTCTTGTTTGATTCCTAATATATTAAAGATGTCTGGCATCTAATCGGTATAAGCAACAGAATTTGCGTTTTTTTTCTCATTCATTCCATGTTCTGAAAAAGAATTGAATAAAGAATGTTATAATTCATTTTTATTTTCTTTAACTTATACTTTATTATCGTGTCCATATCTATATCCTCATAACAAGAAGGATTTTAATCACAAAAATAAGTAATTAAAAAACAATGCATATTGCTGTTTAAAAAGATAAATAAAATGAATTAATTTAATTCCACCAAAGACGGACCAAAGTACTTTTAATTCAAAGAAATCCTAAACGATACTCGATTTCTTAATTTCAACCGCCATTTTTACTTGTTTACAGCAGAATACAAGATGAAAATGAGACACCCTAAACCTCGGAATGAGAATGCGGATTGGAATGGCGGAATGGAATTTTTTATGTTAGAATAAGTTGTACTGGTGTATGTATGTACTGTACATGTTATTAACCATTACTATATAAAATATTTTCATGTAAACAAAAACTAAAACGCTATTATGTATCCATCCAGATCTATTCCAGGGCTTAGAAAACTTGGATTAAAACAATTTCTTGCAAATGGTAGCAACCTTGTTGGATTAGGCCAAACTTTACTGAGTCGACGAATCGGATTTCGTGACTTTAAGAGCACATTTTTGGTCACTATACTATAAAATAATCTCCAAAACGACCATAACGTAAACTTTGCCAACCATGGAAGACCAACTGTATGGTCAACTATTACACTTCTACTCTACAACGAAACTTAGTACCCCCAGTGAAATAGATGGCTAGGACATGTGAAAAGAAGGAGCCTGGTCGTATTCCCATGGACCTCTTTGTCTAGGGGAAATGGAGGTTCACCCTTTACCACAGATATAAAACATCACAGTACCCTACAGTGTGTGGCCTAAGTAATCATAACAAGACTTGAATTTTATTTGGTGAGTTTATTTGCATCAATAAATATGTCCATGGCAGTTTGCAAAGGCTATAAAAAATCCACACTATTTGTCTCATTTTCTATTCTGTTCTATTTCATTAGTTACCGGTCAGCCCACCTCGTTCAAAACACGACTGTCCTGGTCCACACTCAATTGTCCACTCTCTCCGTCGTCCCCCTGCCCGCTTATATCACACACCGTCCACTCGTCTCCCTCTCACAGGATCTCTCTCTACACACACCCCCACGTGAACACCCAGTTCACAACTATTCACGTGAACTCGTGTTCACGCCTTGTTTATCCATTCACCCTACATTTACGCTCAGTCATTCTCACACCATAACATCTGACCATGACACTCCTTTATGGAGAACTGGTAGCCAAAAAGAGGAAGACAGGTTTCCCACGTCACCGATTTAAGGATGTCTGCCAGAGTGACTTGAAAGCATGCAGACTATGCACGAGTGACTGGGATTGTGAAGCAGAAGACTGCTCTACATGGCGCACAGTTGTCAAAGAGAACTTAAAAGTAGCCGAAGTGTGTAGGGTGGAAGAGGCTATAGACAGAAGAGCTATGAGAAAGACCAAAACATTGGCAAGCTAAGAATTTCCTTGCACCATCGTGTAGCGAGTCGGTAGGATGCTGATAAAGGTGATATCAAGAATCATCGCTGCATTCATCGCATGGGCTCGAAGATGCTATCCTGGTGGGTTGGTCCCTACCTCGTGGTAGAATCATTAACAAGGGAAGAGTTAAGCTAAAGAATATATCGACTGAAAAAATAAATACTCAGAAACACCAACAATTTCAGTAAGGGGCCGTCCATAAAGTACTTCATACTCCAGAGGGGGGAGGGGGTGTAAGAAAATGTGACAGTTTGTGACATGGGGAGGGGGTGTATCCGGCCATGTGTGACGTCACCGTGTTTTATGTTAAATTTTAATTATTATTTAATTTAAAAATATTTTTTGTACGAAAGTGGGACGTACTTGAGGGGTGGGGGTCCTAGATTTGTGACAGGGGGGATGTGGGATTTAAAATGGTCAAAAAGAGCGTGTCGTACTTAATGGACAGCCCCTAACCAAAGAGTTTACAGCAATAAACAGGGCTCGTTAACCAATCAGTGCTCCGATGATCTTGTTAAAGGTACTGTCAATGGGAGCCTATAACAAAAGGAACAAGAAAGCAAAGGTGAAAAGACTGACATAATAGTGATACAACATGTCTCAAAACCAATGCAGATACAAAATTTAAAGAAGAAAGCGTCTTAGCACAACTCTTGGCCTTACTTTAGACAAGTTTGTATATTATGGCCGCACTCGTGATCTTATCTTTTCTTAGAAATACAGACGCTCCTTCTATGCAGAAGATAATTGCGCCCACAGACCATGACAGATGATCTGTTGGCAAGTGATGCAATGGTCACAGGCCACTGCTTTGAGGGTTCCACACATTACCCAGCCACCTAACCATTGTTAGTTAGGTACCCATTTGGTGATTGGTGACTCAGGGACTCCTTAGGCCTCAGGAACAAATCCTTGCCTTCGCATGGATTCGAACTCATGACCATCGGTTCACCAGTCGAGTGCGCTGCCACTCGACCACTGTGAGACAACTTATTAAAGGATAAAGGGAGGTTGGTTTCAATCAAGGCCATAGGCTACAGTCTGATGGGAACAGGGGACAACACATCCTCATCAGAAATAAAGTATTTCAACCCCGAGGAAATGAGGAAACCAACATTCAATCAACAATTAAAATTCTAATACACATGCAATACCAGACACAAAACAATGATAAGCGTAGGACGTAATAATCATCTGTATAGAAGTAGTGTCTTTAAATGTTAAGATATGATACGGGTAAGGAATCCTAAGTGTTCACAAGCGTTTGAAAATCAACAAACATAACGACTCTTAATTTTTTGTTTTAAAATAATCATGTAATGCTTGATTAAGTTAATGTTAAATTTATTTAAACACTCTATAAGACAATTTTAATAGGCTCNTAAAAAAAAAAAAAAAAAAAAAAAAAAAAAACCGCTGATTCCAATATATTTGCATAGACTGTAACATTTGATCTTGAATCGTCGAAAGTATGTAAGATTTCATATTTTAAAACAAAGACATCGAACATAATTCTTTTCAAATAAAATGTGATGCTCCTTTCATTCATCTTAAAATATTTTATAATTATTATTTTATTTTAATTAAATCAATTTTACTACTTAAGAAAAGATTTTGATTTGTCTGACAGAACTAAAACATGAAGATAAAGTCTAAAATTTGATTCATCAATTTTTGACTATATATCCCCATGTTGTCAAAGAGGTATATTCTGGCCACGGGGGTATATTCAGGACTAGGCCAGTTTAACCCCGGGTGTATAATATGGCCTAGGCCAGATTATACCCGGGTATATTCTGGTCAGGGGTGTAATCTGGCCACGGGGGTATATTCTGGTCAGGGGTGTAATCTGGCCTGTTACACCAGTAAATAGCTCGACTATGTTTTGTATTAATATTTTTTTAAAACAAAATTAGCCTCATGTATAAAATATACATGGAGCATTAAAAAATATTAGAATAGAATTAACAAAGTTTGTCAAATTTTTAATTTTTCAAAGCGGAAATAGGATTTGAAAGTGTGCATAGTTTACTTTTATTGGCTACATAGCTAACACTCTATAAGACAGTTTTAAAGGCCACCATATCTAACACTCTATAAGACAATTTTAAAGGCCACCATATCTAAAACTCTATACGACAATATTAATTGCTTACAAAGTTAACAATGTATAAGACAAATGTTGGCTAAAACTTTATAAGAAAATATTTATTGACTCACCTAATGGTCTCTTCACAGTCAATTTTACCATCATTGTCTTCGTCGAACACCGTCATCAGAACCTTGTTGTCGAATTCGTCTAGTACCTTGTTGTTATCATCGTCATACTGGTCAAACGAAGCTTCTGCTTGGTTTGAACTTAAATTCTTTGTTTCCGCATACGAGACGAACCGATCATTAGTAATAACAGTGTCAGCTTGGTCCTCTTTAAATAGCTTTTTAAAAAATATGAAAGTTTCATATTTCATAGTAATTGATAAATAAATAAAAAATTAAAACAATAAAAGAAAACAATAACAAAATAACACACAGAAAACTTAGGTTCTATGTACTAGTCTAACTACCCGTCAGTACTTCGTGTCGTGGTCTTGAAAAAGAACACCATCTTTTAGTAAGTTCTCTGTGGAAACATTGGCTTCTCAATGCTACAACAGTAAAATATTTTAAATTCCTAGCTTTAAAAACACGTTACGTTTTTCAAACGCCATTGTTAATATTTAACAAGATCAAAATACAATGACAATGAAAAAATGGCAAAGTATTTATCATTTATACAGAATTAAAGGTGATGACCATTAAAACAGGTAATTAAGATAATCAAAACACTATCCAAACTATAAAATTACAATAAAGTCATGTAGAGACATAAAGCATAGACAATCTAAAAAACGCAACAAAATAAATTCTGTATTGGAGCAGCGTTTATAATAATTAAGAATATATTTATGACTCAAATCATTTAATTATGGGCAAACAGGCATAAATCGAAACTTCCAGTGACTTCCTCCAAGTTTAAAAAACCATTATTGTCTGTGTTATACGACTTAAAAGCTTTAACTTCCTCATCGGAGTTACATGATTTCTCCAAGCCCAAGGTGTGAGCTAGTATCAGCATCAGACAGAAGACGTGAATATTCATTTCTGTCTGTAATTAAATTTATAAAAAATTATTTGCGTTCATGTAAAAAATCACCAGTAACCTTTCATTAAAAAGAAAAGAGTGGCAGAGAACAATGACCCTTCTGACGGGGATAAGAAACCCCTGAGGATGATGTTCGGGGATCAGAGACCTCTGAGGCAAATGGACGGGGATCAGAGACCTCTAGGGCTACTGGCCGGGTATCAGAGACCTTGAGATTAATTGTTGGGGATCAGAGAAATCTAGGGCTAATGGAAAGGTATCAGAGACCCCTGAGGATGATGAACGGGGATCACATAAATCTAGTGATAATGGATGGTGATCAGAGATCTCTGAGACTTGTGGACGGGGATCAGAGACCTCTGAGGACGATGGACGAGTATCACATAAATCTAGGGTTAATGGAGGGAGAACATAGATCTCTGAGACTAATGGACGGGGATCAGAGACCCCTGAGGATGATGGACGAGGATCAGAGTCCTCTGAGGCAAATGGGCGGGTATCAGAGACCTATGAGACTAATATACGGGAATCCGAGAACTTTGAGACTAATGAACGGGGATCAAAGACCTCTTACGCCTATGCACGAGAATCATAGACCTATTAGGGTGAAGGACGGGAATCAGGGACATCTAAGGCTGATGGACAGGGATGAGAGACCTCTAGGACTAATGAATTGGAATGAAAGAACTCTTAGGCTAATGGACGGGGATCAGAGATGTCTATGGCAAATTGACGGGGATCATAGGCCTCTAAGGCAATTGGACGGGGATCAGAGACCTGTAATGTTAATGGACGGGGATCAGAGACCTGTAATGCTAATGGACGGGGATCAGAGACCTGTAATGCTAATGGACTGGGATCAGAGACCTGTAATGCTAATGGACGGGGATCAGAGACCTCTAGGGCTAATGGACGGGGATCAAAGACCTATAAGGCTAAGGGACGGGGATCAAAGATGTATGATGCTGATTGGCGGGGATCAGATACTTCTCAGACTAATTGACGGGGATCAGAGATGTCTTAGGCTTATAGACGTCGGTCACAGACATTTGTGGCTATACGGGGATTAGAGAAACCTTAGGCTAGCGCATTTGGATCAGAAACCTCTAAGGCGAATGGACTGGGATAAAGATTTCTTGGGGCTCAGATACCTTTGAGACTGATGGAAGGAGACCTTTGATGTTAATAACTATTATTAAAAATTTCTCCTCTGACCTGGAGAGGAGATGGATGCCGTCAAGTTCTACTAGTTCAGAAAGTTCAGATGGAAACATTGCAAACCCCCACGACTACAAGGTTATTGAACAAAACAGAATGCTTGATGCATGATTTTATGTTAGCAGAGATAGAACCATATCCTTGTAATTAAAAGTCCACATTGTGTTTTAGAACTTGTGCGCGTATCCTTAATTGTCCATGTTTGGCTCCTATGCTTTCAGTTTCATACCCATGAGAAATTATGTGCAAATAATTTATTTTGTTTAATTTAGTGCACTGGCATAAATTGAGTCTCGAATATTGTTGATAAAATCGTCTCTCAGGCCAAACAGTTTTTGGGGTACAGTTATATTTAACGTCTCAAAAAGATTAATTTTAAAGAATGTTAAAATAAAATAAACAAGATGCCGACGCGTATTATACGCAGCAGTTTGCTCATGCATAGTGCAAAGAAGGTTGGGGGGAGGGAACAGACACAAACTACATCACGATGAAATCAGAACAACGCGAATGAACCTCAGATGCGGAGATAACTGAGCCTCATTGTTGATCTAGCAAAATGTGCACCGTGGTTAGCCACTTCTCACCCACAACCCTGCACCTGTTTACCAAACATAAACGAATTGGCATAACCTGACAAAGTTCATTCGTCAAGCTTATTCCCACTAATATTCTGCTTGTTATGGTGATGGAAAAGAAAGTGGGAAATAAACGGCCACAAACACAAACATTTAAAAAAAATTAAAAACGCAATGTCTTAGCTCGGGATTTAACCTGCGACTTCTGTGTGTTAGTCGAATATTATAACCATTACACTACGAAATACACGTCTTTTGTTGTTCTGAAAGAACACAGTAATTGACTTCATTCAACGAAATTTTGAATGTTTACTATATTTGTTTCCAATCTATTTGGTCGGTGGGGTCAGAGGTCAGACAGCTTGCTTGCAACTTCGTGTCCGGCATGGTTTAACAATGTAGATAATTATATATAGAGATACCTTTAAAAGACAATAAACGATAACATTTTAGTTATTTTATTTTTTTTAAAACATAAACAACAAAATTTATCTATTCACTATTTCAAACGAAGAATATTGAAATTTGATTGGTTGAAAGAGATCACGTGATGAGTAGGCGTTTCTCAGAAGGCTTTAATAGAGATCAGAGTGTGTGAGGCACAAGAGATGTTCTTGATTTATGTCGATAAAGAATTTTAATTGTAAAGTAGTGCACATACGTTCAGTTGCGGCATCAAAGTTTTTATGTTTACCAAGGACTTCAATATTTTCATTGCATGCAAGGGTTTGCTATTAATCAACGCCTACAAGAAAGAACGCGGCCAAAACCAAACGACTACGTTATACACATCTATGGATGTACTACTATCTTTTTATAATAATAATACTAAAATGTAGACCCATCGAAAGTTTCTTTGGAAGCTGTTTTTCGTCAAGGACGTAGAAATTCTTTAATACTGTCCTGTCAATTTATTGAAGGATCTGAAAAATGATATCTTGTAACATTAAAATTTTAATTATAATTTTTAAACGGACATACCAATTTATGTTATTGATTTCAAAGACAACATATTTTTTCAATATAAATTTCGGTACCATTGTCTCGCTTACAAAATCTCCACATGTAATGAACAGCTGAAGATTTAGCCAACACCATCATTACCAATTCATTAGAATTTAGATTAGATATGACAAAGTTTGTTGCTCAAGGATACGGTGGATATTCTACAATTGCAGGTAAAGAAGGAGGAGTCCAAGCAATGATTAGAGAAAATACCCAAAAGCAGCATTTGTACATTGCAGTTCACATAAACTAAATCTTGTCGTGAACGATTTAAATAATGTGATATCTATATTTATACGATACACAATAGGAACAATTATTCTATAGTGTTTACGAGAAAGTAATCAGCGAAGAAAAGTAAGTCGAAATGTTACTTTGATCTATGAATGTTCATTTGCGTTTTTTTTTTCTGAAAATGTGACCGAAAATGTATATAGGACAATCAGTAACGTAAGCACTTATACTTACAGATATAATCTTTTTTATGTTACTATGTAAACACTGTCTTCAATGTAATAAACTTTCAGGGAATTTAGTTCAGTTTTTAAAAAATGTATAAAATTTTTCTTAAATGTAGGAGGGGGGCAAATGCCGACTTGCCCCCCCCCCTTGAGTGCGCTCATTGGGGATTTAACATATATCGATTCCAACTTACAAGCAGCAGGACAAGAAGTCAATCCTTACTTATTGGGAGGCACACATATTCGGGGATGTTAAATAATAGACATCCATATTCTTGAGACTATTAATCATTGTAATCGTGTTATAATCTCCACATTGATGTGTAAGATTTAGTGTCTTAGAAATCTTTTAAACGGATTATTATTCAATGTAAAATATAAAAAATATATTTAAAAATATCAAATAACTGGGTTAAAAAGAATTAGGGGATTTTTTTTTTTTTTTTTTTTTTTTTTGTGTGTGGTTTGTTTACACTGTTTGCCTTTCTTTGAACACAATCCTACTTTAAACAAGATTTTTTTTCCTTTGGTGCATTATTATTCTTTAATTTTCTCATATAAAATTTCTTCTCACCTTAAAAAAAAGAGTAGCGTAAAGATATGCTTGTAACTTTTTAACTTAATAGTTTTTTCTTGTATTGAAATTAATTGTTTGACTATATTTTGCAGAGTAAATGATTTTATGATAAACGCTTGTTAATTTGTATATTCTCTTCATTTTCATTATTTAATTTATAGCTTTATTTGTTACTTAAATTAATTTTTTTATAATTATAAAAAACACAGTAGACTAGAGTTTTAAAAATTATAAAACTTAATAAAATATAACACGCGTTATATAGACAAGAAACATTTTATGTCTATGTTCGCAAATCAAATCACAATTGCAACTGCCATTTAAAGTTCAGCGGAGAAAAAACTACCATAAAAAAGAATATTGCATTTTTATAATGATATAACTTTTATCACATAAGTAAAATGTTTTAATGTAAATACTGAATTGAAAATATTGAATGATTGGCTACTTTCAACGTATATGGGGTGCTAAGGAGGGGTAGTACCTCTGGTGGGGGGGGACACGTCGTACTCTCTAGGGGGTAGTACCTCTGGTGGGGGGGACACGTCGTACTCTCTAGGGGGTAGTACCTCTGGTGGGGGG